>MJUU01062668.1:146361-166132 GCA_002080025.1 Modiolus philippinarum
TTAAGTTTCCTAGTATCTATTAATGTAAGTTCAATAATATTTGGCATGTGGGTTTGTCTTAGATGGAAGATGACAGCCTGCTATATGGCTTTAGCCCTTGACCTCATTTTCATGGTCCAGTGATCATGTTTGGTTTTTCAGTATCAGTCAGTGGTAGGTCATTAATATTTGGAATTTTGGTTTTGGGTGTCAGATATGTGACAGTCTGCTATATTGCTTTTGTCAGTTAATCTAATTTCACAGTCTAGTGAACATGTTAAGTTTTCTGATTTAGGCAGTTTGAGTTTTCACATCAATTTTGCGATCAAGCAGGGACGGGCGAGACATCAATTTGCGTCCACACTTGTTTGTAATTAACACTTAAAAATGGGGAAAATTTGCCATTTTTCAATTTTTGGAAATTGTCGTTTTTAGTGATTTTTGTTGCCATGGTAACCAAATTTAGACTTAAGTCATTTCATTGCTTTTTGTTTCAAAGGTTACATTGACCCATTATTTAATCACTGATATGGTAATAAAACCCCAGTTAATTCGTATTTTTTTAGAGCTTACTTAAATTTCACTCGTTTTGGCCATTTTGACAGCATTTTTGAAGCCATATTTAGGCATGACTGGTTACTATAGCAACCACTGCTCAAAATGCAAAAACCAAATTTATTTTGTTGTCAGGATTTCATTTGACCTTTATATACAAAGTTTCATCAAAATCTGAGACCCCACCTTTCCAAGTGTTTTTGATGCTTACAGAGAATAGCTCTTAAGATATCGTGTGATAACTTGTGGACAAAGGACACTCGACGATTTGTTCTTATAGATGTTTTATTGGGAATTCGGGAGTCGTCATTTGTTTTTAGCGAGATCTGATTGGTTATTGCTTTCGTGCCTTTAGAACCGACTAACTCTTCCTCACTCGGAGTTTGAGTTTGAATCTTCCAGGTAGAGGTAACAAGAGGTAACAAAGAGATTGTATTTTTCAAATTCTTTAACAGATCTTCATCTTTCCAGTGCTAGTGTCAAACACGATTTTTGACCATGTTGTGTTCAAACGATACCCTCACCTGAATAATTCAGTCGTCGAATTCCTCCTACAATAACGCCTAAAAGCATTGGCTATATTTAAATGTTTTAATGGTGTCGATGCACACTGGGCAATATGAGAAATAATTTACGTTATTTGTTCAAAGTTCGAAACGATAATTTTTTTTATTACAAGAACGACTGTTATAAATCCTAATTATCCGGTCATTATGTACCCTCGGCGTTTCTTCTGCCCAACACGGCTACCCAACCGGCAGTACTGATGTGAAAACCTAAAAATAAAAAAATTAAAAAAAATATGTAAAAATATTACAAGATAGATAACTCTGTTCTCTTTGGTATCGACTGGAGTACTACCATGCATCTTATATTTTAATATAAGATGTATGTTTATAAGGAGATATGTTTACCTTGTATTTCTCTGCTGTATTTATTGGTCAGGCTAATGTTTGGAAATGGTGATAGATGAATGCTTGACTTAAATTAAATATAAGTACGTATGTCTAGTATACTATAGGGAAACGGGAGAAATACAGAGGAGGTTTGGGTACCCATAAACTTGTTTAACCCTACCGCTGGCTTTTGATGTGCCGGTACCAAGTCCGACTGTCTCGAGTTCCTATCGTTGTTTACGTTTGTCCTTTGCCTTGTTTATGTTTTCCCTGTGTAGTTCCCTGGCAGATTGTGGCATGTAATTGTAATTTTCAGCCATTTTCTATTATCCACTATTTTACATTCATATACTTACTTATGTACGATGTAGTACAAAATGGTTCAATGACGCTTTAAGTTGCATGCAAATGATAAAGATTAAGTCACACCGTCATTTAATGGAACATAAATAACTCTTCACAACTTTGTCATCACGATACAGATCAACAAAAACGTATATTTAAATAGTTATTTACATCTGGTTGAGGTTTTTTTTGCAATTAAGAATTGAATGCATTATTTTGAAGTTTCATTGTGGTATGAAAGTGTTGACCGAAGCACATTTTTAATGAAGCGCGTTAGCACTTCATGTTGAAAATGTGCGCCCGGTCAACATTCAGTTCTTATAATTACATTTTAACTGAAATTTAAAAAAAAAACACAATTTATTTACAGGAAAGTACATCATGTAAATTGGGATTCTATTGTTACAAATTAATCCGCCACGTGGCCATGTGGTCATATGTGTTTCATTGGAATTGCAACTTCACATTGATATGCCACGTGATCGGTGTTCACCTATCAAATTGACTGAATTCAAATGAATAATTTTTTGTGCATGAAATGTAATTATTCAAAAATGAAAACCTGTGTTCATAGCAATGACACTTTCATGATGCTAACTTATTTTTCCGTATATGTAGAAATGTAAGTCATATGGCGGTAGTTATACCAGCGACTGTACGTACTTCTCTATATAACATCCAAATTAAATAGTTTATATTAATTACAGCTGTAGTATTTGCAAAAAGAAGGTGAATAAGCACTTTGTTGTACCAAAATCAAAGTTCAAGCTATTAAAGGTAAATATATGTCAAAATATTAACCAATTTTATTATTCGGAATCGCAGTTGTAATATTGTATTTTCCCAACTTCATAAAGCTGCCTATACTTGATCCATCTTTGATTGTATATACCTTTATTGTATAGCCAATTATAACAAGCTATCTTGCTAATATTTTAAGGTAAACTGCAATTATAAAATCCAAAACTTAATTTAACAGGTATGCTACTGCTTAGAAAGGCCAAGTTTACGATTTGGAAATTAAAATCATCAATTGTGTGATAAAGCTTAGATTTGAAACGTTCGTCTCCTTTATTTTACAACAAAAGATATGAATACAAAGCATAACTAGGTTTATCTTTAATCTCCGTAATTTTAAACTCATTAGGATAGAAAGAATCTGATGTAATCATTCTTAATTGATACGTAATCAATTGGATTATTAACAGATATTACATCGTCTATGAAGCAGAAGCTGAAATGAAAGGACTGGGTGCAATGTTTTTGTTCTCTTAGTACATTGTATAAGCCCTTGTAAAAACTTTGCCCTACAAGAATAGCTTTAAGGCCAGACTCCACTAAATATTTTCCATAGACGACAATAGTAACATTTCTCAATGTACTGATTTTACCGTAACTTCACTTTAAGTGACAGTGCCATTTCCTGAAAGGGTCATGTCTTCGCTACAAAATATCTCTCTGGCAGGCCAAGTATAAAGTCAAATAAGAAATTTCTAACATGTTTACAATTTGACGTATAACCTGGAGCATGTATTTCCGGTGGCGTCCCTAGAAACTAGTAGTTAAGAAATGAGAGTTCTGCACCAAAGCCATTTTTTCATGCAGAAATCCTGCATCAGACCCCAAATTTGGGGCTCCGGGATGCAAATGGATCTTGAGCGAGACGGGGATGCTGAAAAGTGCAGGGAGGGAAGGACCCACCAAAATAAATTAAAAAATTTCGAAATCCAATAAATCATCAGCAAATCCGATTGCTAGGTCCCGAGCGGAATGAGAGCGACGAGGAAGTGAGAAAGAGGGCACAGGCTCAAAGGGAGGCCAGATGCCAGCCGATTCTGAGGTGGCGCGACCTGCCTTGGGAAATATTCCAAGTGATGGGGGTCAAGGAGACGAAAAGCCAGTATGGGGAAGGGATGATTCTGACGCTGGAGAGGAAAGGGATATAGACCAAGGTCTGGGCGTGCAGTAGGTTTGTCCGGGAAATGCATCGGATACCGCGGAAAAAGTGGCACGGAAAAAGTGGCACCTGCTCAAAATTGATAATTATGGGAGCGGGCACGACTACTTCGACTTTGAAGTGGTGATTTGAGGGGGCGTGGGAGAAATCCTTTCTGATGGGGAAACCCATCGGAAAAGATATTTGAGGGCTGGGATTAGCGAGGGCCTTGAGAATGCTTGGCTAAATGAAAGGAGACGAGGGCTGGCGCAAGCGATCCTTTCCATCGTAATAATTCTTCAGGCAGATGGCAGGCGCATCATCTTCACCCGGGAGCTGAGACTGATAGGATCTGGCCAAGCGGAGAGTATCGCGATGCTTCTTCTTCTTCTTGGAGATTCGCTTGGCAATCAGCGAGAGCACTAGGGTGGTCGTCGCACTCAGGCAAGCGAGGGATCCAAGGGGGAGGGAGCCCGCGGCACCGATCCCGGTCAAAGCCGATCCCATGGTGCCGCTGGTAAGCAATAGACTGCTGATGGAGGCCGCAGCTTGGATAGTGGAGACTACCTTATCCAATCGCTTATAGTTGCGGAGCATGCGGGCATATTTCTGGACCTCGGACTCCAGGAAATCCTCGAATCGGGCATCTACTTCGTCGGTCATTTACTAGTATCTAGGGATCCTAGAGAAGCATGCCAAGGAGGTGGACGTTCTTGAAGGGGCTATTGGGGCCAAGGATCAATCCGGAGCCGTCGTAGAGCTTACCATCGCGCTTCAGATATAAGCCATCACCCTGGACGGTCTTCGGCAATCGGGCTGGGGAGAGATATAAGCCCTTTCCGTGAGGCTTCACGCAGCAGACATGGCCAGCTCTCTTGAGGTATAATCAAGACCCCAAGGCCTTATTGACGGCGACGGCGCCCAGACCGCTCAAGGCACCTACTCCCAAGGCTGTTCTGCTTCAGCTGGGTGGTGCTCATCTCCAAGATCATTACTCCTTCGCCGGCCCGCTTGAGCTAATTGATCTTCTGGATCTGGTGATTCGTGAGCAGCAACGTATCATTGCCTGAGAGATTCTCATGCGTGAGGCGGATGCTCATGGGGCATGGCTTGCGCTTGGCTGCGAGTCTGAGCTTGTCCCTCTGGCTTGAGCTCAGGTTCAGACCATATTCGGAATACGTCATTCATTTATATCTCGCGAAGGTGGAAGCGCATGGTCAAGTGCTCGCCGCGGAGATCGATGGGCAGGCCATCCTGATCGGTGATATGCGTCTCCATGGAGTGGATGGTATTCACGGTCACCGGAAGATAGATCAGATTCTTGGGATTCTGGATGATCTTCATGCCGGGGGAGACGTTGCTGCACGCCATCGACGTAGCTTCCACTGATGATATCGCTATTCACCAGGATGCTATTGACGTTGATGATATTCACGATGCTCTCGCTCTCGAAATATCCATTGATCTGGGGATCGCAGGTATAGATCTCATCGTTGAAGCCCAGGACGGTCCGGAGGCTATTGGGGACGTCGAAATTCACTTGATAGCGCTCTCGGAGTATGAGGACGGCTCTCAGAGTCGCACGATTGGCCCCGATGATGATCTTGGCGCCGTGGCCATTTTGACGCATACGCCTCTGGATCTTGGCATTGATATCATCGATATCGTAGGATCCGACCTTCAGGGCGATGGAGAACCAGCGCGCGCCATCATCGGGGGAATAGGAGAAGACGCGGTTCCTCTCATGGATATTGGGGAAGGAGTAGTAGGTCTCAATGTTGACCAGGTCGAGCGGATCATCCCCTGGAGAGATCTCTGCCACAGGTGCTCGCTCGAGCACCACCTCAAGCAATTCAAGGATCTCGGGCGATGCTGGTGCGGAGTGGATGATCCCAGAGTCGGTCTGATGAAGTTCGGCGATCTCTGCCAATCTTGCATTTCCCAGCGCCTGCAAGCCTATCTGGCGGAGAGTGGTGAATGCCGATGCCCGTGCAAGCATGGTGAGACGGAGATGGAGGATGGAGAGTGCGGTCGATGCGGATTGGTATGGCTCATCCCCCGTCATGCCCCGGACGATATCAGCACTTTGGGAAGATATAGCACCAAACCCCGTCCTTTGCCCCAGCCTTCCTGCGGTCAAAAGGTGGTGAGAGGGCATCCTTGCCAGCTTCCTTGCCGGCCAGGAAAGGATATGTGCGCGAAGCATATCGCCCTATCGTCGAAAGTGCGCTGCCAGCACGAGTGCAAGACCGGAAAAATCTGCATGAAGACTTGCCCAGAAGGATCCTCCGTCTGCCGCCTCCATCGTCCGAAGCCCTCCAAACGCCTCTCAATCGCCAAACGCTTCCCCGATCGCCCCCTCAAACGCCTCTCAATCGCCGAACGCTTCCCCGATCGCCCCCTCAAACGCCTCTCAATCGCCAAACGCTTCCCCGATCGCCCTCTTGAACCTTCCTCCCCTAACCCATTCACGCTCGGAGACCATCGAAATGGTCCGCCAAGTATGGCCGATGGTGGTGAGGCCGCCTGCCTTTTCGGATGCTCCCAAGGTATCCGAAAAGACATGATCGTAGGCATTTCCCTATATAAATGAGCTTCATCAAGATCACGAGCAAGGAGCAGCGCGATGCTCTAGCCAAATCGCTGCACGACGTGAAGCAGAATATCAAGGCGAATCAGCTGAAGGATCGCTTGGATAAGCTGGGGTAAGTCGAGACCTTGGCAGATTTTTCAAGCCCGTGGTGGAGGCCCAGGAGAAAGCTGCCTTGGAAATCACCAAGAATCTGCCGCTCCCACCCCAATCCCCGCCTTGCCCCCTCCTCCAGACTTTGCAGATCTGCTTCCGATCGAAGAGGATCCCGGCATCATCCTAGGCCCCCGGGCGCAGCACTATCTTCAAATGAGTATGACCAATCAGGCGGATCATACTTTTGGGTTGAGATCGGAGGATGGTGGAATATTCATCGGGAATGCTCCGGTCACTTTCGACGGCGACGATCTCCTGGTCATTGGCCAGCGATATAAGGGGACCTGAAGAAGACCTATGCTCTCTACCAGAATAATAGCGCCCTCTCCAAGACGCCCAAATCCAACCGCAGCTATAAGTGGAAGGCCATCGTATCCCATATCTACGATGAGGATAATAAAAGGGAGCGGGATGCTCCCCTTCCCTCAGACCCGACGCAGCTGACCGAGCGCTTAGATTTATGTGCCGAGGCTTTCAAGGCTGGGAATTCCGGCGTCCGCAATGAGATTGTGGCCATCCTCGACGCCCTCTGGAGTGGAAAGTATATCGATAATGCCAGGTATAAGCGCCTTCATCGTCATATGCTTAAATAAACTATGCTAGTCACGAAGCACGGATATCGCCGCAAATATGCGGTCGGGGGTCGAGGAATATTCGATACCATGAGGAATCTGCTCGGGCGAGTCTTCACTTCTGCCGCCGCCAAGACCCTGGGAAAGAAGGCTGCCTCCGCCGCCACCAATACAGCCATCAAGGGAGTGGAGAAGGACGCCACCAAAGCCGTGGATCATCTGGCGAGCAAGAACCCCTCCAAGCCCAAGCCCAAGCCCAAGCTTAAGCTTCCACCGAAAGCCGCCGCCATCCTATCGAAGCACGAGGGGAATATCCATTATCTCATCGCAGGCGCAGGCATCGCACGCGTGCATACCCCTAAATAAATGGCCGAGATGATGAATCTCCGTGAAGACCTAGTCTTCGACGAAAGCATCCAGGAGTACGAATTCAATGAATATCACCCAATCACCGGGACGCAGCTGAATAGCTCCGGCACCGAGATCCGCCTCAGCATCGAGTCGCAGGATCTCTTCCTCCATCCCTCTCATAGCTACCTCTTGCTGGAAGGAAGACTCCAGAAGGGAGATGGGTCGGCCTTTGCCGATGCCAATCTCATCTCCCTCATCAACATTGCAATGATGTACCTCTTCAAATCCATCACCTACAAGCTTTCCGGGCAGACGATCGAGCATTTGAGCGATCCCGGGGTCGCCACTACCATGCTAGGCCTTCTCACGTATCCAGACGATTTCTCCAAGTCCCAAGGCCTCAATCAGCTATGGGTCAAGGATACCTCCGCAGAGGCCGTTTCCGAGAATCTGGGGTTTGCCGCGCGCAAGGTTTACGTCATCGCCAAGCCCACCAATAAGGGAACCTTCTCCTTCACCATCCCCTTGAAGCATATCTTCGGCTTTGCCCAGGACTACGAAAAGCTGGTCTACGGATTCAAGCATGAGCTCACTCTCGTCCGCGCCTCGGATAATGACGCCATCTTCCGGGATGCTGCCAATATCAACGATCCTGGCAAGATCGTCCTCAGCAATCTCTCCTGGTTCGTCACTCACGTGATGCCCTCCGACGACCAGAAGCTGTGGCTCTATAAGACTATCGAGAGCAAGGTGAAGCTAGATATCGGCTTCCGAATGAGGCAGTGCGATTCGATCGGCGTCCCCGAAAGCCGTGAATTCATCTGGCGCCTCTCCACCCGAAGATGCCCCGAAAGGCCCCGATGGGTGATCGTCGCCTTCCAGACCGATAAGAGTAACGATCAAGAAGCCAACCCCGCCATCTTCGATCATTGCCGCGTGAATGATATCTGGGTCACTTTGAATTCCCAGAGATATCCTGTCGTGGGCCATCGCGCATCCTTCACGAATCAGAAGATTTCCAGGCTCTATAAGGAGGCCGCCGATTTCCGCTGGAAATTCTTCAATATGGATCACCTGGTGAGCAATCCAGGCATCACCCCCGCCGACTTCACGGATCTCCATCCCCTCTTCGTATTCGACGTCTCCAAGCAGAGCGAGCGCCCCAAGGACTCGACGATCGACGTCTATATCAAGGTTAGATTCGATCAGAACGTTGTCCCCAATACCCATGCCTACACCCTGGTCATCTCCGATCGCATCCTCCAATTCGAATCAGATGACCGCAAGATGAGCGTCGTCTACTGAGCCATATATAAATGACCGAGCTTCAGCAGAATACGGTCCCCAAGCGTGGCTTCTCCCTGGTCATCTCCGGTCGAGGCGGCCGGATCTCCACGCGATTCTGTCAGCCCATCCGCCTGGACCCCTGTAAGAGCAACGAGATGGCCCTGGTCAACCTTGAGACCTACTACTCCTTCCCCAATATCCATGAGAGGAATCGCGTCTTCTATCCCCCCGATGATGGCGCGCGCTGCTTCTCCATCGCCCTGAAGGTCGGATCCTATGATATCGATGATATCAATGCCGAGATCCAGAGGCGTATGCGTCAAAATGGCCACGGCGCCAAGATCATTATCGGGGCCAATCGTGCGACTCTGAGAGCCGTCCTCATCCTCCGAGAGCGCTATCAAGTGAATTCCGACGTCCCCAATAGCCTCCGGACCGTCCTGGGCTTCAACGATGAGACCTATACCTACGATCCCCAGACCAATGGATATTTCGAGAGCGAGAGCATCGTGAATATCATCAACGTCAATAGCATCCTGGTGAATAGCGATATCATCAGTGGAAGCTACGTCGATGGCGTGCTGCAGCCCGTCATCTATAGCTTTTTCCCCAACGTCTCCCCCGGCATGATTATCGTCCAGAATCCCAAGAATCTGATCTATCTTCCGGTGACCGTGAATACCATCCACTCCATGGAGACGCATTTCACCGATCAGGATGGCCTGCCCATCGATCTCCGCGGCGAGCACTTGACCATGCGCTTCCACCTTCGCGAGATATAAATATAAATGATGTATTCCGAGTATGGTCTGAACCTGAGCTCAAGCCAGAGGGATAAGCTCAGACTCGCAGCCAAGCGCAAGCCATGCCCCGTGAGCATCCGCCTCTCGCATGAGAATCTCTCAGGCAATGATACGTTGCTGCTCACGAATCGCCAGATCCAGAAGATCAATAAGCTCAAGCGGGCCGGCGAAGGAGGAATGATCTTGGAGATGAGCACCACCCAGCAGAAGCAGAATATGCAGAAAGAAGGTGGGTTCCTCCCCATGCTCGCCGGCCTGGCGATGAGAGCCCTCTCCATGGTAGCCAAGACCGTCCTTCCAGCTCTTGAGCGGTCTGGGCGGCGTCGCCGTCAAGGCCTTGGGGTCTGGATAATACCTCAAGAGAGGTGGCCAGGTCTGCTGCGTGAAGCCTCACGGAAAGGGCTTATATCTCTCCCCAGCCCGATTGCCGAAGACCGTCCAGGGTGATGGCTTATATCTGAAGCGCGATGGTAAGCTCTACGACGGCTCCGGATTGATCCTTGGCCCCAATAGCCCCTTCAAGAACGTCCCCCTCCTTGGCATGCTTTTCTAGGATCCCTAGATACTAGTAAATGACCGACGAAGTAGATGCCCGATTCGAGGATTTCCTGGAGTCCGAGGTCCAGAAATATGCCCGCATGCTCCGCAACTATAAGCGATTGGATAAGGTAGTCTCCACTATCCAAGCTGCGGCCTCCATCAGCAGTCTATTGCTTACCAGCGGCACCATGGGATCGGCTTTGACCGGGATCGGTGCCGCGGCCTCCCTCCCCCTTGGATCCCTCGCTTTCCTGAGTGTGACGACCACCCTAGTGCTCTCGCTGATTGTCAAGCGAATCGCCAAGAAGAAGAAGAAGTATCGCGATACTCTCCGCTTGGCCAGATCCTATCAGTCTCAGGTCCCGGGTGAAGATGATGCGCCTGCCATCTGCCTGAAGAATTATTACGATGGAAAGGATCGCTTGCGCCAGCCCTCCCCCCCTTTCAGTGAAGATTTAGCCAAGCATTCTCAAGGCCCTCGCTAATCCCAGCCCTCAAATATCTTTTCCGATGGGTTTCCCCATCAGAAAGGATTTCTCCCACGCCCCCTCAAATCACCATTTCAAAGTCGAAGTAGTCGTGCCCGCTCTTCTTTGACCTCTTCATCCCATAATTATCAATCTTGAGCAGGTGCCACTTTTTCCGCGGTATCCGATGCATTTCCCGGACCAACCTACTGCACGCCCAGACCTTGGTCTCTATCCCTTTCCTCTCCAGCGTCAGAATCATCCCTTCCCCATACTGGCTTTTCGTCTCCTTGACCCCCATCACTTGGAATATTTCCCAAGGCAGGTCGCGCCACCTCAGAATCGGCTGGCATCTGGCCTCCCTTTGAGCCTGTGCCCTCTTTCTCACTTCCTCGTCGCTCTCTTTCCACTCGGGACCTAGCAATCGGATTTGCTGATCCGGATTTTGAGAAGTTTCGGAATTCATGATTTATTGGATTTCGAAATTTTTTAATTTATTTTGGTGGGTCCTTCCCTCCCTGCACTTTTCAGCATCCCCGTCTCGCTCAAGATCCATTTGCATCCCGGAGCCCCAAATTTGGGGTCTGATGCAGGATTTCTGCATGAAAAATGGCTTTGGTGCAGAACTCTCATTTCTTAACTACTGAAACTGGACCAGGTAAAAAATTCCTGTTTAAGAAAAAGTTTCTAAACCAAAATAGCTGTTTTTTGAAATAAAATTTACCTGAAATTTATACCTACCACATCAATGTAATTTTATTCAAATTTAGACAAGCATACGGCTTTGCGCAGTAATATAATACGGCTATTTTTATTTTGATAAGTACTTGTTTTGACTATGCCAGCATCCGATTGGTTGATTTAGTAGAGTCTAACCTTAATAGGTAATTTAATGTTTTAAAAGATCAATTATTTGTCTTTATCATGTAGCTTAATCAATATCCAAATAGAAAACTCCAAATAAATATGCTTTCTGTCTCTTGTTAAAAAATTATTCCTTATATCAAATGCCTGGTACTTAAGTGTTTTCAGCACTTTGAAAAATTCAAGGTTCTGATAATGGTTCAATAGACTTTGAATTGACTGTGATATATACATCTGACTATCTGTGTAATACTGTATAGCAGAGTGGTGCACAGTAGTATCATTAGATTGATTCTTACAAAGAAAGCAGTCATACAAATGGTGAAAATCTGGTCATATGAAGCCCCCTCCCCCCATTTTCAGCATGTGTTTCTGAGGTCAGTTTCTATCAATACAATTCACTAAAATTACATATCACTGATACCAAAGGATCATCATGTGCAAAATAAAGGTAACACAAACTCCAGAAAGTGAATAGAGATTGCTAATAATATTCTGTTATTTAACAAAACAAAATTAAGTGTAAAATTTGTTAAAAATTCAGTCTTTACCTATAATGGGGATAGTATCAAAGTGTGTTCAAAATTTTTAAAACTGCATGCAGCTGCTTAATTTTTCCTGTTTTAGCTCACTAGTCCAATTCATTATGCAAATCAAAGCATCTTTGTTGTGACAAATATGAGCAACTATGAATAAAATTGCAATTCATTGTAAAAATTGGATGTGAAATTAGTGAAAATCTCATATTGCGACATAACGCAACATAAAATGGAACTCAGAATAAGCTTTGGAGCTTTTCAACACGCAGATTTGTGTACGATAGGTTCATTCAGGATGTATACTACAAATATAAATAAAATTCAAGTTAAAAAAAATATATGATGTTGAGAAAAATTGGGATTTTATATGAGGCTGTATCGTTAGAGTTCGCGATAGATGTCGTAACATAAGAAAACATTAATTTTAACATTTTCAAGCATGTTCTGGATAAAATCATAACTTTTCATGCATATGTAACTTGCATTACATTGTACATCTATTCTTACTCACTTAGTGTATCTAAATCTTTAACCTTGGTAAAAGTCTGACATGGGCTTGTAATATGGGAAATTCTTTAAATTTTGCAAATCATTACATAATATCTGCACAGGACTTTAATTTGATACCAGTTGATCTTAGGTGCAAAATGTACCTTTATTTCCTGTAACCTAGACATATTTCACCAATTTAAACATAGAAAGTCACTTATTGGCAAAATTTTATTGCCCCCCCAATTTTCTGCTTAAGGGGGTTCGCTACTCCATGTGAAAATAAATAAGATTTCAAATAAACATGATGTTATGTTAGAAAATTAAAAAGAAACAATTTAAGTGAAAAAAAATGATAGGTTGATGATCTAGTTTTTGAGTTTTAAGTGATTGAAAATTTAGCGGGAAACCGAACTCGTCTAATTTTTCATAGGATTAGCATTAACAAGGTTTAACCATGAATGATTGTGACAGAATAAATAGAATCAAATGAAATTTTTACAGACTGCTCACAAAGATGTATAAAATGAAATTATGGAAAAAAAAGGGGGTCTATGTGCAAAAAAATTATAATACTTTTAAATGGATAAAACCCGAGGATTCCGAAAATCTGACAAAAATCCCAAAACATGAGGAGCAAACCTCCTTAAGGCCAGACTCCACTAAATATTTTCCATAGACGACAATAGTAACATTTCTCAATGTACTGATTTTACCGTAACTTCACTTTAAGTGACATTGCCATTTCCTGAAAGGGTCATGTCTTCGCTACAAAATATCTCTCTGGCAGGCCAAGTTTAAAGTCAAATAAGAAATTTCTGACATGTTTACAATTAGACGTTTCACCTGGAGCATGTATTTCCGATGGTGTCCCTAGAAACTGGACCAGGTAAAAAATTCCTGTTTAAGAAAAAGTTTCTAAACAAAAATAAAAACATACGGCTTTGCGTAGTAATATACGACAGTTATTTTTATTTTGATAAGTACTTTTTTTGACAATGCCAGTATCCGATTGGTTGATTTAGTAGAGTCTAACCTAAAGCGGCACACATTTAGTTCGCATTGCGATCCTGAACGTAGCCTACAAACCCTACAATTAAATTGTCGTTAAGAAAATTCTGACATCTTGTTTACGCCAATTTTAGTGTACTTCTTGCTTGATACAATATGTTTTTTTAACACAATATGTTTTTTTTAATTTCCTTCTACTTAAAAGGCGCATAGGTGTTCTCATTAAGTTTGATGTATCATAAACAACGATAGGATGTGAAGTAGATACATATGAGACAACATCTCTACAAATACATGGTATAACCAAACTATGGAACAATGCTTTTATTGTTGTTCTGCATCTTTTAGTCACCATGAGGCCTTCAACAATAAGCTTAGCTCATACCTCATAGTTAATTCAAGTGAGCACCTAGCACCGGCTTAAGCGGAATTCATTGCTAGATGTTGAGCAGTGCTACATCCATGTTCGAATCGGGATCATCATAAGCATTAAAGTAATTGGCAAAGTGTTTTTTCAAACGCTTTCATTCCTTGCCCGACAAAAAATACCAACAGAAGACAATCACAACTCATAAACAACCACAGGGCACCCATCGAGTCAATAGTAAGAACACTTGGCATAATAAAATAATTATATCGGAACACTATAAACAATAATCCGGAATTACAAAGAATATAAAATTCCAAAATTTGGAAACATGATACTGTATCCATATGAGATATTCTCTCAAGAACAAGTACACCATAACTGAAATATAAATAGAGAGCGTATATCCCTCGTACGGGGAATCTGTTTACGGATTCCACACTACAGTTGAGGAAAACAACGAAGTGCACATGAGATAAAGTTTCTACAAATACATGTCAAGACCAAGCAAGGAAACAATGCTTTAATTGTTGTTCTACATCTCTTAGTCACCATGAGGCCTTCAGCAATGAGTTTTGCTCATATCTCATAGCAAGTTCAAGACGGCCAAAGCACTGGTTTGAGCGGAATTCATTGCTAGATGTAGAGTAACGCTACATCCAATTTATTTCATGTCATAGGCGCAAGATCGTCAACAAAAATAGAATTAAGGCGACGACCATTGGATTTTCAGGGGGCGGTTTATTTATTTTTCGCCCAAGCCACCCCCCCCCCCCCCCCNAAAAAAAGAAAAAATAAATAAATCAAATGGTCGTAACCTTACTGGCAAATTTTTGGTCAGATTAATGTTTAGGATTTGCAAAAAATAATAAAAATGCCAAAATTTGAAAGACGTATGATATTGTATCCATATGAGATATTTTCTCAAGAAAAAATATACCATAACTAAAATATATAGAGAACGTTTATCTCTCGCACGGGGATTTTTTCACAATATGAACAACCACCGGGAACGTAATAAAACTTGCCATAATAAAATAGTGAGATGTGAGCACTATAAATAGTTGGTCAAAATAATGTTTGGGAATGGCAAATAATATAAAATGCCAAAATATGAAAGTATGATAGTGTATTCATACGAGATATTCTCACAAGAACAGGATTGTTTTACAACCAACAATAACTCTTATTTTGTGGCAGAGTTTTATATAAAGTAAACGAATCAAACTTTTGAATGATCTTTCAATAGCTAAATTTGAGGATAGTTGTTTGAAGGGGTGTTTTGAATTTGTGGAGTTTAAAATTAATAGCACAGATCGTGGGTTCACTTTATCAAGGTGACTGTTCATGCTATTTCTGACGTCGATCAATAATGTAGTTAGCAGCTTACAAAGGGTTAAGTAGTGCTTCTGGACGACCTCTCATTGGATCTCTGTAGGGTTTCTTATCAATTTAACTTACCCCGTAAATGTAAGGGACGTAACCTTTTCATCATCCAGTTTGATGCCAAACATAGAAACGTGGCTGATGAACTGTCACTAAAAGTTTTTCTAAGATACGAATTTATTTGCAAACGAATACTAAGGCAAAGAGAAAGACAATAGGGACATTCTAAAATAGAGGTTGCCTCTTGAAACAAATGTACAGCTTAACGAAATTTACTGTTTTTATGCAACTTTTGTATTTATGTAAAAATGGTGAAAAAATAAATAAATAAAAAAAAATGAAATAATAATAATAATTTAAAAAAATAAGAAAAAGTAAAACTAAAATAAAAAAAAAGAAATAAAAATTATTAAATGAATAAGTACGTAACAAAATTAAAAGACTAGGAGTGCAATACCAAAGAAAAAATAGATGAAACACCCGATGTTCCAGAAGTATACACTCGTGTCACACGTCAATATTCTAATGAAAGTCATAGTCAGTGTTTGTCAACTCGTAATTATACTACGGATCTAATGTAAACTTCTATTGTACACATGTAACAGTGGTTGGACATAACCTTTGTGTATACGTTTTTAGACTGCCATTTTGTTGTTGACAAAAATAGTTTTAGACTGCCATTTTGTTGTTGACAAAAACGGTTTTAGACTGCCATTTTGCTGTGGACAAAATCAAAACTTCAAATAGGCCAAATATTTGTAGAGATTTTATCTAATGTGCATTTACTCCAAATCCTTTCATTAGTTATGGTAATAGTACTGTCTTATAAGATGAATTTTTCTACCTGTAAAATACAAATTCTTTGTTGCAGGGTGAAGATTATTTAACAACATATACATTTAATACACATGTGGCTAAACATATGTTCTGTAAAATTTGTGGAGTACAAAGTTTTTACTCGCCTCGATCTAATCCAGATGGATATGGTAAGTCGTAAACTTCTATATAAAGATACATTCATATGCAAAATAACAAAAACTGCAATGCAGTGGCTTTGACTTTTAATATTTTTTCTTGCTGGCTTAAATGGCAAGATTTTAAAATGGCATACTTTTTGATTAATGAAAAGCCTAATATTTATGATTTTAGAATTTCCCCTTTCCTCGTTCTTGCTTCGGTATTCGTTTGCCGATGTATCATCTCAATTATTACTTGATTGCAACACAAACTAGAAATCAGTGGCGACATTGTAAATGGGGGTAATAACAAATTTATCGAACAGAGCTGTCAAGACAAAAAGACAAATCAGGTGGAAACCACCGGCAAAATTGTCGACCGCAATGGTCCTGATTTGGTACAGGCATTTCAAAATGTTTTACGCCAAATTTGCCATCATTTCAGTTACCATGGCTAGCGAGAACTCTAAAATCTAAAAGAACAATTAATGGCCAAAGGATGTTTACTACTGTTTTTTTAAAGTACATCCATTTTGAATTTCAAACATACACGTTGATGAATAAAACATCTTATTTTCATATCAAAGCTATAAGTCATAGATTTTTGTCTGCAGAATTATATAACCTGAAGTAGCACAAATAACATTTGTTGGTTACGACATTTTATAGCAATACACGTGAAAATGATTCCCTTTTTTCTATGGGTACATAGGGAAAGGTAATATTTATTACATATTGGAAGTTACAAGTCGACAATAAACATAATATAAGATCTGTGCGAACTGTTGACCGACGGCAAGTGCAACGTCCCTTAGTGAATTGCCGTGATTTTGGATTTATGACTTTTTAATTCCCCCTTTCCTCATTCTTGCTTCGGTATTCGTTTGCCGATGCATTTAGTATCCATGAGTTTCTGGTATGGTAATAAAGCTTGTGGGAGAAGAAAACACAAAGTTCAAATTGGAAAATCGGTGAAAATTCATTGCCTTGAAACCATACCATTTGATCGATTTGAACCCACAGCGGTGTCGGCTTTGTGATTGAAATTCAGCGCTTTAACCACTCAGCTACTCTGTTCCTTTGGCTCTTTGCTGAAACTTTATACAACGACATTGATAATCAGATCATTACAAAAAATAATAGGAACCAATGCAAATTAAAAAATTATACCGCATATTTTCGTTTAATTTTGAGCCGGTGCACTCATTGGAATAAAATGTATTGAATCCTGGAACTCATGCCCGTCTGTGAAATTATCTGATGATTGCCAACAGTGTCAATTCAACAAAGTAACGATTTTAATTTAAACATGACGGGAATACCATTCTTGGCATACTGACCAAGTGGGTATTAATAAATCTGCCGTCTAACATGGCCACCAACGGGGGGCATGGACCAAATTGGAAATTCAATTTAAAAAAATCAAAATATTCTTGTCAACAAAACCAAACATGGCATAAATGTTTCTTCGAAAATAAACTGGCAAGCATGTTTTGATATTATTAAAGACGCAGTTGACAATTATTGTTTAAAATGGTGCAAACGAGAAAGTGCAGACAAACAAGCACTCAATATGTTCAAAGATAGCATTATTACAAAAGTCACTAACAGAATAAATTTTTATAAAGATAATTACAAAGAGTCATCGCCTAAGCTGTCTGTAAACAGAATTAAGTTAAAATTAAGAGATCTTACCAATAAATATGTATTTGTACCAGTCGATAAAGCGTCCAACAACGTTTCAGTTATATGAAAGAAATATTATATTGATGTCAAACAAAATGAATTGGCAAAGTCTGACACTTTCGAACGTAGTAATTTTGACGAAAAAACAACCAAACAGCACTACAGCGATACAGATATGCTCCAAGTTCCACCTAAAGATAACACCTTTCCTACTATGTACTGGGTTCCCAAGCTTCACAAAAATCCCTACAAACATCGTTTTATTTCGGCATCAAGCAACTGTTCTACCACTAATTTATCTATCCATTTAACAATTTTTGTTGTAATAAAAAACAAGGATTCTTTTCTAACATCACTTACAAAAATCATTGTTCCTGGACATGCGATGAAATGATTAAGGCACTGAATCTTTTGCTAGACAACATTTTTGTTCGTTTCGGCAACATCGTCTATCAACAAGTCATTGGAATTCCCATGAGTACAAACTGTGGACATCTCATTGCAGATCTTTTTCTGTTCTGTTACGAACGGGGCTTTATGAAAAAAACTACAGGGTGGAAACATACACAACAGTGATCAACTTATTTCAATTTTCAACGATAACATATCGTCGATATCCTTACTATTGACAATCCCCAGTTTTTAGAGAATGTCGACCTCATTTATCCACATGAACTGAAACTTAATAAAGCAAACAATGATTCTAAATACTGCCCATTTCTCGATCTAACTATCATAGTTGACTGGAAAAATTAAAACTAAAATTTATGATAAAAGGGATGATTTTGATTTCACTATTACTAATTTCCCTTTTCTTGATGGCGACGTTCCTGCAGCACCATCATGCGGGGTGTATATATCTCAACTGGTACGATTCGCACGCGTCTGATCTACTCTTGACGACTTTAATGAACGTAACCTTACTATCACATCCAAACTATTGCAACAAGGTTACAGATTTCATAGATTGATAAACCATTTAAAAAGTTTTATAGAAGATATGAACATTTGGTATCTAAGTATAATGCGACTCGGAAACAGCTTATCACTAATGGCATTTCTCACCTTCGTTTTTACGGAAATGTTGTTAAAAAATGTCAACAAATGATAAAAAAATCCAGAAAAACTGGGACGTAACTTACATTCTTTACGTAATAGGGAATATTGACCGGATATTCTTCATGATTCCGTTAAATTGGCTTTGGGATCCAATGACCTGAAGATTTTACAATTATACTGGCCTCTCACTGATACTGCCGATGTCTACTGAAATCCATGATGATTCTTTACCAAACCCTTCGGGATTTTTTGAGTTTGATTATCATTCCGTAGTGCGACAGTGTTTTACCAGCAGACTAGGCTCCTTGAGCTAGCCAACAGTTTAGCGGCGAGCACTCTTCGACCTAACTTTCTAAATTACGTTTTGTCTATTCTTTCCTTCTCAAGATTGTGGTCTTAGAGTTAGTGGTCTACCTGTATTGGGTTTTATTTGTATGTTTGTTATACTATAGGGAAACGGGATAGAGAAAGGGGAGGTTTGGGTACCCATAAACCGGTTTAATCCTACCGCTGGCTGTTGCCAGTGCCGGTACCAAGTCCGGCTATCCCGAGTTCCTATCGTTATCTATGTTCGTCTTTTGTCATTTTATTGTTTTTCTTGTGCAGTTCCCTAGTTGATCGTGACATGTGATTGTAATGTTCGGCCATTGTAAGTGTTTCCTGATATCTTCCCTTCATCAATTTTCTAATAACACTCTGATAAAGTATTGATACTGTGATAATAAACCGTAATTAAAAAATGCCGTTATCGTGTAATATAACTAAGCAGTGGACCTTAGGGACCGACCATTTAACCTGAAGGGGGGGGGTTTGTTTTTTTTCTGGACAGAAAATTTTTTCGCGCCTCGCGCGAAAAAATTATTTATTTTTTACAAGTGTATCAACAAAATATTTTTTTTCAAAATTAACATTATTTTTTTGGGCAGAAAGCCACCTT
>MJUU01062668.1:166198-192343 GCA_002080025.1 Modiolus philippinarum
CCCCCCCCCCCCCCCCCCCCCTTCAAGTTAAATGGTCGGTCCCTTATATGGGTCTGTAATGGAAATTAACCAAACATTACAATAATGTTCCTTATGGGGTTCTATTAATATTGTAGTAAACCGCTATTAAGGATGTTCGCTTGCTCATTTAGTTT
Source organism: Modiolus philippinarum (assembly GCA_002080025.1). Taxonomy (NCBI): domain Eukaryota; kingdom Metazoa; phylum Mollusca; class Bivalvia; order Mytilida; family Modiolidae; genus Modiolus; species Modiolus philippinarum. Next base: position 166,354 of record MJUU01062668.1, read on the forward strand.
ATTTGAGCAAATGTTCCTATTGGAAATTAATTCAAAGTATCCATGTTCCTATCTTCATGTTCTATTTGATCTAGAGTTTGATAAAGTGGTCCTTGGAACAGTCCTTATAAGATTTGTTTCTGATGGACACGCGAGCTGGACAAAGGATTTTGTCAAAAATCTTGACTTAAACTACGATGCCAGTTAGAAAATTAATTTGATTGAATAAATTATATTACGTTTATACTTATTTTTGAAGAACCCCATTGCAAATAAACCGGAAGGTTTTCATAGGTTATCCTTAGTTGACGAGATCAACATAAGTTTTTATTGTGATGAGATATAATTACTGTGTTTTTAAATTATATGAAATTTTTAATCACAATCTTAACTTATTGATTTTTAACCTAAATATATATTTTATCTTTTTTTACCCTTTTTTTAATAGTTACTGTTTCAGATATATCCCTTGTACTAGTTCGCAGTCAAATGATTTGGTCAATACATTTCATTACTAGCTTGGGTATCAGATAAAAAGCGTGGCACACATTTATTTTGTCTTTGTTATTATAAGAGTAAGAGAAAACCCTGGTTTCATGTCATTTCAACACTCCTTTCTTGTTTAAATGTATATGAACTGTCCGAAATAAAAAAGTCTAATATTTAACACTACAACTAAAGAAACATAAATGGCATACTAATGCATCTTATTTGTAAAAAAACATCTGTAAGAGAGTATAAACTTGTATGGTGTTGGTGTCAAATAAAATTGTCTTAAGAAAACAATGATATATAGCAGAATCATCTTGCAGCACTAACTAAACACTGAATTCAAAGTGCTGGTGATATGCATATACCAGAAAAAGGTAAATACCAAAATAAAAAATGGAATATTGGACGTAAATATGAGTGAGATAAACTCTTCATTGTAATAAAAATCAGTAAAAAAATCCTTCTAGTATGAATTGACTTATTTTAGACAAAGCGTATCTTCTTTGTAATTCCAAAGATTTGTGTTGCATGTTCGTATTAGTAACATTATGTTTTTATTATATTTCTGTAGGTGTTATGCCACATTGCATTGACTCGGATACAATTGAAGGAATAAAGGAACAAACATTTGACGGTCAGAACTGGGAGGATTTTATTGACAAATCTGATATCAGACAGAGATCTAAAGAATAAAGTAAATACCATATACTAAATATTACTTTTTTATGTTAGAAAATTACGTAACAACAATCACTAAATAAAAAAAATCGTATAAAAAGGATTTATGTTCGAGACTTTAAATAGTAAGTATCTGGCAAATGCATATACTGGTGAATGAAAGTGTATGGAGTAAATGCACATGAGACAAAGTCTCTACAAATCCATGGTAAAACAAGCAAAGGAACAACGCTTTGATTGTTGTTCTTCATGTTGAAGTCACCACGAGGCCTTCAACAATGAGCTTTGCTCATACCTCAAAGTACCAAACGATGTACTTCAAGATGAAGAACAACAATAAAAGCGTTGTTCCTTTGCTTGTTTTTTACCATGTTTTTGTAGAGACTTTGTCTCATGTGCATTTACTCCATATCCTTTTATTCACCACTTGAAAATATACAAAATGAATTTATAGGGGTTCACACTGCTAGTGTTTTAGTTTTGTAGCGTTCTTGTTCATTTATGTTTATTTGTTTTGTCTTTGTCATACTGTCTCATTTCGTGTTGCTGTGAATTGTCGTGATGTTGGATTTATGATTTTCGAATTTCCCCTTTCCTTTTCTTGCTTCGGTATTTGTTTGCCGATATATTTTTTCTACCCTAATCCATAGCCTTACCTTCATTTTGTTGCAGCTACCGATAACAAAAAATCAGGGCCATATTGATAACTGTTGCAAGAATTGTACATCACTACCCAATGAAATTGTACATCACTACCCAATGAAAAAATTAAGTAACAGAAATTTTGAAACAGAAAACAGATGAAATACAGTATATCACTACCCAATTAAAAAATTAAGTAACAGAAATTTTGAAACAGGTGAAACACATTCTTCTTGAAAATCGAGGATTCAGGGCTGATAATAAGCCCCCCCCCACCTCTCCCCAACCCCCAACTTCTGTATTTGAAAAATTGCTTATGCGTCTGCTTTCAAGTGATAAGTGTCGTTTCCTCAAATACGGACACAGAGACCAGTCAAAAGGGTTTAATACACCAAGTACTACAAGTATAACAATATAAACAACCCTGCATACGGTTTTTAATGATAATGATGCATTACACGAAATCTCGACGAGACTGTTTTCAAAATTTCCAATTTGCAGGAACTTAGCCTAAAAACCACTTTTACTTTTGAATCCAAATCGAACATGAAAAGAGTTTTGTGAACAACTCACATATAGAGTTTGAAAATATCATTTATTTTAATTACTATTTCATTGGTCCGAAACCTTCTTTGGAAAGACGGACAAACTATGGATGGACAAAAACATATACAAGCACAGGGCTTTTGGAATCGTGCACTTATCATCTTTTATTGAGACTTGCAACATCAAAATTTTGCAAATTATGTTAAAAACTAAGGAGTATCTCCCTCATACATAGCTCTGTCCATAGCTGAATTTTGGCTTTTCTATTTAGATCCTTTGGCTATTTGCTCTATCAGCTTTAACATTTTTTTTGTGTTGATGGACTTCCAAATGTTTGGTTTCATCTGCACTGATGAAACATTAGTTGTCAAAATGCGCAGAAAATAAATTAACAGTTACTTCGGTATTTTGTTAGCCGAGTTGCAACGAAGTTGAACTCGGCTATTGGTTTTGTGTTGCGGGCAGGCAGACAGGCGGGCCGGCGGCGTCAAACATTGGTTTCCGGATGATGACTCAAAAAGTTTACATCCAATTGAAATGAAACTTAATGGATATATTGTTGGGTACCAGGAAGAGAGGAGGATTCTGGAGAAAGAAGGTCAAAGGTCAAGGTCACAGTGACCAAAAATAGACTGAAAATTGCAGAAAAATTCAGTATCCGGATGATAACTCAAAAAGTTTTCATCCAGTCGAAATAAAATAAAATATATATACAGAAGTTGCATAAAAACAGTAAATTTCGTTATGAAACTTAGATATATTATTTGGTATAAGAAGGGGAGGATCCCTATTTATTCTGGAGAATGTAGTTCAAAGGTCAAGGTCACAGTGAGCGAAAAAAGACTGAAAAGTTCAGAAAAATTTAGTTTCCAGATGATAACTCAAAAAGTGTATCTTGAAATGAAACTTGGACATATCGTTTGGTACTACAAGGGCAGGAACCCTATCGATTTTGGAGAAAGAAGGTCAAAAGTCAAGGTCTCGGTGAACGAATAAAGACTGAAAATTACAGAAAAATTTAGTTTCCGAATGATAACTAAAAACATTTACATCCAGTCGAAATTAAACTGGATGTATTGTTTTGTACCAGGAAGGGAGGAACCTAATGATTTTGGAGAAAGGAGGTCAAAGATCAAGGTCACATTTGCCGAAAATAGACTGAAAATTTCAAAAAATTTAGTTTCCGGCTGATAACTCAAAAAGTTTACATCCAATTGAAATGTAACTAGGACATTTTGTTTGTTCCTAGGAGGGGAGGAACCGTATTGATTCTGGAGAAAGTAGGTCAAAGGTCAAGGTCACAGTGACCGAAAATAGACTGAACATTTAAAAAAATTAGGTTTCACGATGATAACTCAGAAAGTTTCCATCCAATTGAAATGAAACTTGGATATATTGTTAGATACAAAGAAAAGGGGTACTTTATCGATTTTGGAGAAAGTAAGTCCAAGGGCAAGGTCACAGTGATCCAAATTAGACTAAAAATTTCAGAAAAAATTGGTTTCGGGATGATAACTCAAAAAAGTTTAAATCCAGTTGAAATGAAACTTTGATATATTGTTTGCTATCTGGAGGGAGGAACCCTATTGATTTTGAGGAAAGTAAGTCAAAGGTCAAGGTCATGGTGACTGATAGCAACATCTGATTCAAAGAATTTTTAGTATTTTCTTTGCTGCAATATATTTTTAGAAACCTGTATTAACTGAAATTGTGATCAGTTCAAAGTTGAGGTTACAGTGAATTGTATATTGAAATCTCAAGACATGAAACTTGTTAGAATTTTGGATATTAAATAGGAAAGATAATAGACAGACAATTTTAGAATTATTTGGGTGTCCACATCAACTTGATCACATAATATTTGAAGTTGCAACTCCGCTTGTGCACCTTGGTGCCATTTAGATTTTTATTTTCTACATTAAAACTTTAAGTATTTTGTCTAGTAAGCCACAATTAAAGAAAGACTGTTTTATTGAACAGAACACTCGAGACATCACAACGAGACATAGAGTAGGACAATATCTCTGTTAGTACTGTTAATATTTACTGGATTTCTTAGATCACATTTCATGCAAAACAGTCGTATTATATGTAGTCATACTACTGACTTTGATGTTTTCAAACTATGTTGAAGGTTTACGTAAATATCTACAGTCTTCTAATTCATGCCATGTTTCTTGCATTGATGCTCGAGGCGCAAAAATGTCTTCTTCTTTTGATTCTAACTCACGGGGAATTATAGGAAACAATTTTGTCTTGTAGATTGGTGGAAGCCTTGGCGGAGGTAATAATAAAGGTCTCTGTTTTAATTTATTAGAGTCCTGATCTAGTAAATTAGTCTGCTGTAACTGTTCGGTTTCGTCTGGTGTAGGCGGTCTTTGTGTGACTTTTCTATCAACAAGAAATAATTTCCCTATATGATGTTCATTGGTAACAATAGATGCTTTAAAGGCAGTTACTTCATTGTATTTTTCATATCGTCTCAGTTTATCATTATTTACTTTCTCGTTATTATTAAGATAGTTCACAATTCGTTTTTTAATTTTTCTTTTCAACACCTCTGGTGAAACAAAAATTGGTTTTGTTTCTAGAATATCCACATTTTCAACTTCTTGAATATCATCTTTAGAAACTTCACTGTTTGATACAATATTAGGTAGACTGTAGCTTCTCGCAACGTCCATTTGAAAATGTATACACTACAAAAGTTTAAAAAAATCATATTATTGCGCATTCCTTGTAAACAATTATATGCCTGAAAAGCAATACCATAGAAAGTATGAGTACTGTAAACTGTAAACATGTACAGTTGTATTGAGCTTCATTTGACTTCTTTTGTGTAGCGTTTTTCTATATTAATCAACCTAAATTGACATCAGGTGCTCCAGAAAGGCAAGCATTTCATTTCGTATAAAGGACAGGCCTCAGAAAACCAGTTAGGCATAGATCTGTTACACAGCGTACCAGCAGATATTGCGGGGGGAAAAGTTTTGACAATTTTTGCATGGTTGTCTGGAGAAAAGGTAAGTTTGCACATTATTCAAACGCAATAACGTAATAATGCTATATACCACGGAACCCAGCAATGAATAGGCTGTACGATGGTCAACAGAATAAAGATCAACACACTACAGTTTCTTCGAACACTTCGACATAATTTCAAACTTTCAGGTGAAAAACGATATTTTCTAAAATTTTACCTTTCCAACATGTATATGAATGGTTTTACTTGTTCATATATACAGGCTGTCCAGTATCTTTTGGCAAAAAATAAGGGTTTATTTTAGGGATGAAATTTAGAAAAATAAGGGCAACTGTAGGGCCAAATTACATTTTTACGGCTTAATTTGAGAATTTCAAGACAGAAGAAAAAAAACTTACATCGGCTAGGTTTATAACAAATTAACTCACAGATATAAAAGTAACAGAACAGCACTGACCAGGGGGTCAATTGTCTCAGCTGTTTTTGATTATAAACTATAGAAAACATTTAAGTCTTACTATCACAAACATTGCCCATTAATACATATCTTTTATAATTATGAATGGGAACAAATATGAAAAAAGTAGGAATTTAAAAAAATAAGGGCTTTTTTAGGAAATCCCTTAGAATTTCAAAATTTATTAGGAATTTTAGACAAATTTAAAAAAAATAGGATTTTTTAGGAATTTTAGGGCCACTGGACAGCCTGTATATAATTAAAAATGCAATTTCACCAAGACTTTGTCACTAAAAAATATGCTATATCATCGATGTTCGAATATTTTACATTTTTTGTATGTGTGACGGGGGGAGGGGGGGCGGGGGGTCGTATATATTAGCGGGCGGAAAACAGTGGTTGTAGATTTGCTTTATTCCTAGTAATAATATGTTTTCGTGACATATTTTGATGTGTCTTTGATGCTAAAACCTTTTTTTAAACGCGTATTGACTTCATTTGTCGCTTGTGGCAAAGAATTACCCGATAATTTAGTCAGAGGATTACAGCTGAAAAAAATCTAAGTCGTGTATAAAAGTTGTATGTAAAATACACATTCAGTCACTGGTGTGTTTCCTGTAGACTGCATCGTGTTTTTGTTCTCTTCCAGGTGCATTTTCTCAAACAGTAAAGCAAAATATATAAATGTTCTTTCCCCCGCAAAGATATTTGACCCCCCCCCCCGGTCACACACACAAAAAGTGTGAAATATTCGAGCAACGCTGATATCATAAATTTTTGGAGATAAAGTATTGGTGAAATTGCATTTTTAATTATATATGAACAAGTAAATGGTGAATAAAAGGATATAGAGTAAAACCATTCGTGAAACATGTTGGAAAGGTAAAATTTTAGAAAATATCGTTTTTCACCTGAAAGTTTGAAATTATGTCGAAGTGTCGAAGTGTCGAAAAAACTATAAGGTGTGGATCTTTATTCTGTTGACCATCGTGCAGCCTATTCATTGCTGGGTTCCGTGGTATATAGCATTATTACGTTATTGCGTTTGAATAATGTGCAAACTTACCTTTTCTCCAGACAACCATGCAAAAAATGTCAAAATCCCCCCCCCCCCTCCTAAGCATATATACGTTTACAAGGACAAATCGCCCCCACTAACTAACAAAAAACTAAAGTTAAACAGTAAGACAATACAAAAACTATGGCACTAACTATATGAACTCCCATAAACGAATGACATCAGGTGGTACGGATGGGTGTACTTCTCCCTGTACGTTAGTCAGTCCAGATGATTGGGTCGATACCGGTAATGTTAGACAGATGAACATTTGAAATCAAGCTGAAAAATCCGTTTTAATTAGGGACAACTCACGTCATATCTTCAATGACATCATGGTTAATTTCATGGCATATCTGAATGGATGAAAAAGCAAAGACTTAACGAATCCCTGACTCTGCAGCTTTCGATACAATGTTTTGCTCTCCTAAAAAATATTTTTAAACTTAATGCTCGACATAACGATCCAAATACAAAAATAACTTTTTAATGTAGATGCAAGGGAGGTAACAGTTTTCATCATTTAATAAAAAGTCACTGTAAAAGAACTCTGAAAAACACAGTTATCAACATGCCTTTTACAGTCTTGGTTTCTTGAGGTGTAGAATGTTTCCGTTTGGACGTGTCCATTTATTTGTTTGCCATTATGATAGTATTCAAACTTTTGATTTGTCCACTCTTTTGTTTTCACTTGATTTGTCTTCTGTTCGGTAATTTTGTGAATACCCCCATTTACAACCTTGCCACATAATAAACTGAAGACAGAAATTGCAGATTTAATACATCAATGTTTCTGCACTAAAATGGAAAACGCAGATACACCTTTTAGTAGTAAGGAAACGACATAACATATTTTGTTAAGAACCCTACTGATTCAAATAAAAAGTACAGTAAGACTGAGATAAAATGTGGAATTTTTTGATCGACAATATTTTCGTCGAATTCGGACGTCGCGTTTTCCAACAGATATTGGGAGTTTTGATCGGAACAAACTGTGCGCCACTTTTATCTGACCTTTTCCTTTACTCATACCTTGGCATCAGATCCATCCCAATGAGTTTGAAATTGAAGAAACAACTTATATTCCTTCTTCAACTTCATGCCTTGATCTTTTGTTGTACCGGTATATTGAAGAAGATGGACGTTTGAAATTCAAGCTCTATGATGAGTGTGATGATTTTAACTCCCAATTGTGCACTGTTCCTTTCTTTGCAGCAATATACATACCTCTCCACCCTAAAGAGTGTACGTTTCACAGTTGATTTGTTACTGTCGTACAGTGATTTTTTTTAACAGGGAAAAATCACTGTCCCAAAGGCTGCCAAGTCAGGAATTAGTTCATCCCGCAAAAAATTCTATGGCCGTAACCATTACATTATTGAAAAATATATTCGTGTCAGTGTCCCAAATGAAAGCGGACATTTTGACCTTTTCCTTGATTGACTCACTTACATTGTGACGGGTGTTGTTAACAGAGGAGGACATGCTTACGCTTCCGGAGCACCAGCTGTCACTTTCGGTTTTTATAGGTGTTCACATTGTGAGTGCCTTGTTTTGAATGTTGTGTTTTTATTTCTGTACCCCATAGCTGTCTAATGTCATTGTTTCTGTGTTCTCGTTTTGGCCATGTCTTTGGACTGCAAGTTTTGTAAATACCACTCCTTTATTCCTTCGGTGCTCTACTGCCGTTGTTATACTCACAAGAAAGTCATCCCACATTAAACTTAGTTTAAACGTATTTGAGTTGCACAAATATCTCAAATAGTATCAGACACATACTCCCAGTTACGTATCTTGGTAACTTGATAATATTTGAAATAATATATAGTGTATTGGGAACGTTTGAGTACCAAAACTCGGTTGTGCCTTTTTATCCCGAGTATTCACTTTTTCATTCAGATAATAAAAGACTGGGTAGAGAAACACTAGTGTATCATTCAACGTTATACAGTTCCAATAAAGAGATAAATAAGGTTTCAATGATGTCATTCTAATAAATATTTTGAACAGACCTGCACTGATGTGACATCAGTTTTGGAAATGGCCTTCCATGGAAGCTAATTTTACAGAAATTCGGTATTTTGTTATTTAGTTAAAAGCTTATAATTTGTTAATATCGATTTAAATTTGATCTTTATTCATCAATTTCAATTTTAGCGGGTTCGTTTACATAACATAATTATAATATTAATTCATTTATCAGCGTGGGTGTATGTGCGTTGTGTGTGTGTGTGTGTTATCTTTCGAATTCTCAAACTAAAACATAAATATCAAATGTATACAATATCGTGATATATAAGCAAATAAATTTACATATACATGTATATTTGATATACAAAAAACTAAATTTTTGGCAGGGTAATATATTTGCTCAAATGAAGGAGGTTTTCCTGCCCAAAGAAAGATTTTTTTTTCACGTAAATCGATTATCAAACCTTTCCAACGAAAAGCATAGCAAGAAAGTGTATTTCTACATTTACCTTAGTAATAATTCTGTAAATTAATCCACTGCATCTTTTAACCCTGCCAACATTTAAAAAATTTTCAGTTTAGTACATTTTGTAGTTACCACAACATCATATCTGAATTACCAACATTTCAAAACAAGTAAAATACTCAACTTATCGAATGTTGACTTCAACTACCGTCATAAATACTTAGTTTAATACTTAAAGTTATACAAGTAGTTGACAATTGTCAAAATGAAATTATTTGATCACTATTGTTCTCTCCGTCGGGAATATCAATTTAAAGTTTTATGATATTTTTGTATAAGGTTAACTACGGGTCTTTATTAAAGTTTAATAACTTGCTCAATAGTCATAGTACAAATATTGTTGAAAAATATATTTCATTTTTATTGACATATCAAATAACCTTGTTAATCAGCTTTTCTTACAAATCCTTTTTTATGCACATGGAAATCGATTGACATATTTTACTTTCCTTTGAAAAAAGAAACCTTAATTAAACATAAACTTTGTATGACTTGGGATAAGATGATTATAAAGTAACTGTCTATTTATAATAGTTTCTTTTGAAAGGTGAAATACATCATGATATTTTAGAATTTTAGTTTGGACGTCTATGTGATTTACTGATAAATTTATATGTAATTTACTGATAAATTAAAAAAAAATCAAACCGGCTTGATTTCAGATTTAGAGTATTAAATCATTTATACTTGAAGGTCAACAGTGTACAACATCATATATAGGCGCCTCTTATCTGTAACAATGTACACAAAATATTCAAAATGCAATCATCATGGTAACTCTAATTTTGATTGGATGACTTTGAAATTTTCTGGATGTTAGATTCATGTTTTACCATCGGAAACAATAGATCACCGTCATGGTTATAGATACTATCCTTTTATTCTAATTATTTTTTTTAATTGCTTTAAAACTAATTTCGTATTTTATGTTATTTGGACTGTAAATCTCAGATTTTACTGTCGCAAATACTCGTTTTCTGATTCCACTGACACGTTGATGAAGGACTCAGTTTGCGACAGTAAAATATGAGATTGACCTCCCTCAACGGAACAATTTCACAGGCCATCACCGAATTATTTTTAGATGTTATCCTGATATGATTTCTTTACTATACTTTGAGAATTGGATTTCACCACAGGTAGAGGAAGGAGACTTGCTCCTCCGCAGCACTTAATCCTTCTCCTGTTTAATAGTTGAACCTTATGCACTTAGGACTTTTACTTTATTTTAGTTCAATTTATTTATCTTTTATATTTGCACTGGTTTCGTCTTGTTGAAGTATTTTGATTTTATTATTCTTTTCGGTATGTTTCACTTTTCCTGAAAAAAATTGGAAACCATCAGAAACTACTGAACTGGAGATTACGGACTTTGATTTCACTAGAACATTTAGTCTGATGACACATTTTTCTAGAATACTCAGTTCTCTTAAACCTATTAACTGTCTTAATAGCTAGATTTTAGTGCATTTTTTTAGATTTTCTCCTCTTTTAAACTGTCTATACAGTTTTCTTGATTGACTTCGTAGTTTCGTTAGATAGAAGACGGCGGTCCTTTTATGAGGTTTGTATACATTTGATATGTACAAAATACGTTGTATACTTTACCTGGTATGACTAGATTTCAGTAAGATTTAACCCCGATCATGCGCTTTGGAAAATTTAGTTATGGTTTTCTTCCTTCTAAGTACTATATTGTATATTTAAGTATGATTTATCCACTGATCTTTGGAAACGGCATATTTAAAATAATTTCCAGAACATATTAAATAAACAAATAGAAGAAAAGGGAAAAAAAAATATATATAAGGGTCCCTACGATAGACCGTTATATATATATATATATATATATATATATATATATATATAAAATGTTAATAACACAGTGTACAGCACTGTATAGATAAAAATTGTAATGACAAAATGATTTTTGTACATCAAATATTAGTCTAACGTTTTCATCCTTCACGGGACTTTTCAAGACTGACAACGTCGTTAGGCGACGTCGCTATGGGAAATCTGTGATGCAACGTCATTGTTTCAGAAAACGTTCTAAATAGAATTTAATCTTGCGCTAAATACTTTTATGAACTTCTTTCCAACTGTTTTCGGTACTCTTCTGTTTTGCCGGGACACTTGAAAAACGGGAATATTTTAAATTTTCCAGTAGCACATCTATCTAAATGTTCGCTAAGAGGTATTTTTCTATATTGGGGTTGCCGAATCTGTTGTTTGTGCACACGCACTCTTTCACAAATACTATTTCCGGTCTGACCAATATAATTTTCACGGCAATTTGTACATGTAATACAATATATTAAATTTTCGGATTTACAATTCATATCTGTATTCACCATAAATTCTTTCCCGTTTTTAAACTGTTTCTTCACACCCACCTCCAAATAATTAAAATTATCTTTACTACAGACGCCGCATCTGGAGTCACCGCAAACGGAAACTGAAGGTATCTTTTCTTGCACGTCAAATTTTGCCCTGGTTAGGTGGCGTTTTAAATTTTTAGGCTGTCTTTTACTATTTATGATCAATTCGGGTTTTGCCAGAATTTTCATTTTGTCACTTACATGTAGAATCGGTAAATTAGATTTTACCATGTTAAAGGTATTCGGCATTGACGGATCATGCGTAGTAACTACAGGAATAATTTCTTCTTCGTTCTGTTGTTCTTTTGGTGTTCTCAATTCGGCCACTGTTAATTGCTTAGCTCTGTTAATACCATCCTGAATTAGTTGTAGCGGATATTTCTGTTGCGCAAGATATGTTTTAAGTTCTTCTAATCGTGTTTTACGTAGTTGTTCATCCAGCACTATTGCACATATCCGTCGCGCCATACAATAAAGGATATTTCTTTTAGTATGCGCGGGGTGGCATGATTCAAAGTTTAACTACTGGTGAGTATCTGTTTTTTTATAATAAATATCCGTTATTATTGTATTATTTGAAACCTTCAGGAGTATATCGAGAAACGGTAATTCGGTTTGGCTGCTTTCCTTGGTAAATTTTATTGACGGGTGTAGAGAATTAAGGACATTATGGAATGCTTCTAGCTCTTCGACCGACTTGGTCCAGAACACAAAACAGTCGTCTAAGAATCTTTTCCATGTTTGAACAATGTAGTTTTTAAATTCTCGTCCGTATTGGTTTTCAACATTGTCATATAAAATTTTCTCTAAATAACATATTACCAAGTTTGCGTAGGTTGGAGCTACTTTGGTCCCCATGGCAGTTCCTTTAACCTGTTTGTAATGCCTACCGTCGAAATAAAATGTATTCCCTTCTAGAATTATTCTCAGAGCTTTTATCAAGAAATCAGTATTAAATCGACTGTCGATAATGTTTCGATTTTCTTCTATCCAATAATATAGTGCAGTTTCTCCTAAATCATGGGGGATATTTGTGTATAAACTTGTTACATCAAATGAAGTCAGAATTATATTGTCAGGTATATTCTCCGGAATATAACGTAAAAAAATCCATATCATCTGTAATGTAACTTGGAATTAGTATACACAGATGTTTTAGAACTAGATCTAGAAAATGACTTAGTCTTTGTGTTGCTGAAGAGCTAGAAGCATTCCAGAATGTCCTTAATTCTCTACACCCGTCAATAAAATTTACCAATGAAAGCAGCCAAACCGAACTACCGTTTCTCGATATACTCCTGAAAGTTTCAAATAATACAATAATAACGGATATTTATTATAAAAACAGATACTCACCAGTACTTAAACTTTGAATCATGCCACCCCGCGCATACTAAAAGAAATATCCCTTATTGTATGGCGCGACGGATATGTGCAATAGTGCTGGATGAACAACTACGTAAAACACGATTAGAAGAACTTAAAACATATCTTGCGCAACAGAAATATCCGCTACAACTCATTCAGGATGGTATTAACAGAGCTAAGCAATTAACAGTGACCGAATTGAGAACACCAAAAGAACAACGGAACGAAGAAGAAATTATTCCTGTAGTTACTACGCATGATCCGTCAATGCCGAATACCTTTAACATGATAAAATCTAATTTACCGATTCTACATATAAGTGACAAAATGAAAATTCTGGCAAAACCCGAATTGATCATAAATAGTAAAAGACAGCCGAAAACTTTAAAACGCCACCTAACCAGGGCAAAATTTGACATGCAAGAAAAGATACCTTCAGTTTCCGTTTGCGGTGACTCCAGATGCGGCGTCTGTAGTAAAGATAATTTTAATTATTTGGAGGTGGGTGTGAAGAAACAGTTTAAAAACGGGAAAGAATTTACGGTGAATACAGATATGAATTGTAAATACGAAAATTTAATATATTGTATTACATGTACAAATTGCCGTGAAAATTATATTGTTCAGACCGGAAATAGTATTTGTGAAAGAGTGCGTGTGCACAAACAACAGATTCGGCAACCCCAATATAGAAAAATACCTCTTAGCGAACATTTAGATAGATGTGCTAATGGAAAATTTAAAATATTCCCGTTTTTCAAGTGTCCCGGCAAAACAGAAGAGTACCGAAAACAGTTGGAAAGTATTTAGCGCAAGATTAAATTCTATTTAGAACGTTTTCTGAAACAATGACGTTGCATCACAGATTCCCCATAGCGACGTCGCCTAACGACGTTGTCAGTCTTGAAAAGTCCCGTGAAGGATGAAAACGTTAGACTAATATTTGATGTACCAAAATCCTTTTGTCATTACAATTTTTATCTATCTATATATATATTTCGCTGAACTTGATTACTCTTTTATTTAGGGGCCAACTCCGACCTACCGTTGGATGTGGGGTTTCCTCACCGTTCATTGAAGATCTTATGGTGGCTTTGAGTTGTTATTGCTCCCCTTAGGGTCGTTGTCTCTTTGACACATTCCCCGTTTCCCTTCTTTTTCTTATATATATATATATATATATATATATATATATTANCGTTTTCACCCATCGTGGGGCTTTTCAAGACTAATAATTACTATGCAACGTTGCTAACGGGGAAATGTATCTGTGACGTAGCGTCATTAAAATTATTGCTACAGTAAACGTTAAATGTTAAATTGTATTTAAATGCGTGTCAAACACCTTAATAAACTTCTTCTCAAGCTGTTTTCTGTATTATTCTGATTCTGTTTGGCATTTATAGAATGGGAATATTTTGAATTTTCCTCCTGCGCACATATCTAAATGCGCGCTGAGAGGAATTTGTCGATATTCCGGTTGTCTGATCTGCTGTTTATGTATCCTAACCCTTTCGCACAGACTGTTCTTTGTTTGACCAATGTAGTTTTTTTTACAATTAGAGCAAGTGATACAATATATCAAGTTTTCAGACTTGCAGGTCATATTCGCGTTCACGGTAAATGACTTGCCGTTATGAAAATATTTGGTTCTGCCAACTTCCAAGTAGTTGTAATTGTCCCTTGAACACACGCCACACCTCGAATCTCCACACGGAGTTACGGACAAATCAACTTCTGTCATATCAAATCTCGCTTTTGTGAGGAGACTCTTTAGACTTTTAGGTTGTCGTCTGCCCCACGATGGGTGAAAACGTTAGAAGCCCCACGATAGGTGAAAACGTAAGACAATATACTGCTTCGTAAAAGTCATCTTGTTTTTTTAATTTTCTATATATATCACCTGTACATTGTTGAGAAACGACTTTTTGGTATATATATATATATATATAATATAATATATATATATATATATATATATCCGAAATCAATGTTGATTCTAACAAGTCATGTTATATAGAAAAAATTAAGTGTTGAAAATGCGATAAAATATATTTCCAATAATAAACAATTAAATTTAGTCCATATACACTAATATCAGTTCATTTCGTATTCCTCTTAACTGTTCACTGTTCACTAATTCACTGTTCAATGATCCCTACCGGTCCTCTTAACTGTTCACTGTTCGCTAATTCACTGTTCTTATTATATAGGTAGCGGTGATTTATAGAAATTCCCCAATAAAATATTCTTATGTTTGTTACTCAGAAAAATTAAAAAAGGGTATTTTTACTAAAGGAAAATGACGTTACAATATTATCGGCAATGTAAACAACTGGCGCATTGATTTGCAAAAGATGATCCCATTGAACTGTGTCTAAAAATCTATTAATAGATTTGAAAATCTACATAATAATAAGTATAACCAGAAGTCTTTTATAATGGACTTCTGGTATAACTAATCAACAGTAATGAATATCAATTATAATGCCACTCTTGTTGAACAACGCTACGAATTAAACCAGTTTAAGAGCAAGTGCCGAAACTCGTTTGATTCGGCACTCGTGACATTATTATTATTGATATTACAGTCAATTAGTTGAAAATAATAGAGAAAATTATACAAAAGATTACATTCTTAAAAAAAACTAAGATTCTCACGATTTTAGTTATTTAACCAAAAAGGGTTCACTATGAATCTCAAAAAGAAAAAAACATTATACAAGTTGAAATATGTATATAGCCGTTATACTTATATTGCAGTTTCGCTAAATTTAGTTCTAGGTACTCTTCTGCAACAGTTCAGTAAGTATTTTTACGTCATTAGGTTTTGTTACTGTTTTAAAGGCATCATTATACATAGGCTGATATGTGTAATTTTCCTTGAGATTGTCATCAGTGTAGCTGGTCAATCAGAAAGAGCATTGGAAACACTGCTGACCGCCAATGAAATTTGGTGTCCAAGTGGATATTGATGTCACTACTTCAAAAGTCGTGTTGAAAATTTGTTTGTTCTCCGCCATCCAAAATGGCCACCAAAAAGGCGAGACAATTCAGCATTTTCCTATTTCAATGTAATTTGGTTTCTAAATAAATTTTGATGTGGTAACTTAAAAATGTGGTTTTAAAAATTGTAGTTGACCGCCATTTAACTTAAAAACATGGTTTTAAAAATTGTAGTTGACCGCCATTTACAAAATTATCTCTCAACTTTAAAACTGGTATTGAAAGTGGTCCTTAGCAAGTACGTTTTTGTAAAAAAAAAGCCCAACAAAGAAATATAGTAAAACATGACCAGTTTGAGCTAACAAAGTTTGAGAGACTTAAGTTCAACTGTATAACTTAAAATGTTAGCTTGATTGGGGCAGCTGAAAGCCAGGTGAGCGATACAGGCTCCTAATACCCTCTAGTTCTCTTTTAAATTCTCATTTTTTTGCCAAACTTCTCCTCTGAAACCGCTAAGCCAATTTTAACCAAACTTGGCCTTAATCATCACCAGGGTATCTAGATTCAAAATTGTGTTCGATTATTCCGAGCACCAAACAACATGTCTGTCGTTACTAAACATAGCACAGAGGGGTAAATTGCTGTTTTTGGCAAAAAACTCTAAAACCATTAGATATATCAAAAATCTGACTGGAAATAAAAGTAATCTACCTGCCCTGCAACTTTGAAGAAAATCCGAAAACCCGTCTTAGAGTTATTGCTTTTTTCCGTGAAAATTTCAAAATTTATAATCTTTATTTTTATCACAAAAACTATAACAGATAGAGGTCAACTTTTAATAGCAAAACTGTTCAACATATCAAACTCTACACATCTTGAAATTTTCAAGAAATCTGACTATCCATATAGAAGTTATTGCCCTTTATTGGTCAATTTAAGAAATTCGATATTTTTTGTCATCAATTTAAAAAATCTTCTCCTCTTAAGCCACTGGTTCAATTTTTACCAAACTTGACCTGAATCATCACCAGGGTAAACAATTTCAAAGTAATTCTTTTCTTCACAAATGTAAACTAAAGGAGACCGAACTATGTACATTTTGTTCCGAAAATAAAAAAACATTGCTTCATATTTTTTGGGAATGTAATCTGGTCAAAAATTTTTGGTTGGCCATGATAAATTACTTTCGGCCTTTTGGAATTATTATACCATTTTCGGCTGCAGAAATTATTTTTGGAGTTTTGGATGAAACTTTAGAAAGCAAAACCATAAATAATATTTTGATGCTTTTTAAATACTATTTTTATAAATGTAGATGTAAAAATACTATTCTGTCCATTATTTGAGGAATAGAATACTTGAAATATTGGGTAAATATAGAAAAACATTCATCTTGTTTTGTATCCCCTGCACAAAAAGATATGATTAAAAGAAAATGGCAACTTCTAGAAGCAGTTTTGTCCTAAAAAGTAGAAGGAAAAGAAAAACTTTGTAATTTCAAATAGGTTATTTGTTGATTATATATATGTATATCTAGTACTATCACTATAGAATATGTGTATTGTCTAATGTCTGATGTCACATGTTTCTTGAAAAAAATAAAAAAGTTACAAAAAAAAAAACAATTTCAAAGTTGTGTTCGATTAATCCGAAAACGAATCAACATGGCTTCTGCTACTAAAAATAGAACAAAGGGGTAAATTGCATTTTTTTTTTTGTAAATAACTCGAAAACCTTTAGATATCAAAATTCTAATTGGGAGTGACAATAATCAGCATGTCAAGATCTACCCGCCCTGCAATTTTAAAGAAAATACGAAAACTAGTGTTGGAGTTATTGCCTTTTTCCGTAAAATTGTTTTCTCATTTTTGTTTTTATTTTGACTTTGCCCAATTCAGGTAGTTAACCCCTCTACAAACTTGCATTTTATCGTTCATAGAAAAAGACGGCCCATAGCACCGATTTGAGCGGAATTCATTGTTAAATTTCGATTAACGCCATATGGTCATGACTGCGGTATCGTCAACAAAAATAACTGGCAAGCGTCATCATCTTTAACAGCGATATCTTCTCATATCCTAAAGACAGTTCAAGACTCTCCTTAGCACCGTTTTGCGCGGAGGCCCTTTTTTCGCGTAATTTTGTTTTTACCAAACGACAAGATAATTCTTTGCAGTAAATACACGATGTATGATTTATAACATTTGTTTTGTATAATTTATATAATTCATTATCATATAGTTAAATATGGAGCTAATATGTAGAATCTACAGGAAGTATATTCGCAAAAACTTCACTGCTAATGAGTAAAAATCTTTTGTGGAATTACTTTTATTCGTTGACATCATGGTTTTTCATAATTAAACAAAATTACCGAAAAGAGTTGCCAAGAGCCGAAGTCTATGAGACAAAAAGACAAGAGTATTGCCAGATTTTTAGGAAAAAAGAAAGTGAGAACGGAATTGATGTCAGGCAAAACCTGAGAAATTAATGACTGAAATTCTTCCCTTTGAACAGACAAAAATTTAACATTTAAGAATTTTGGTAAGAACGGGAAGGTTGAGAGGAATCAGTACTAAAACCACACACACACACACAGACACACACACACATCGGACTCATTGAACATCTTACAAATATCAAGACTATATTTACACCAAAGATCTGATAAAATTGTCTCTATTTTTCAGTCATGTCTGCATTAACTAAAAAAAAGAAATTACAGGCTAATATTATTTAACAGTAGGCTATAGCCAATCATGACAACCACCGTTTGCAAATGATGTTGAAAATTAACTAAACATGCTTCGAAATGGGAAAAAAACTTAAACGCCCAAGGATGAAAGAAAGTGAGAACCGAACCGTCAATCCAAAACGAATAATCCAAAGACAATGGCAACATCGGAAACAACAAAGCAGCAGAGACACAGAATTAGTACGGCACAGAAAAGAAAAATGAAGGCACACACACAAAAATGAACAACATAGATCCAATAAAAGACAATGGATTCATACATGTATATTGGGGTTGGCTGCATTAGGTCAAAAAATCTTTGAAGCGAAATTGAATCACCAACATTTAAATTTTGTTTGGTGTCACTTGTTTTCACCTGTTTTATGTATATACTAATTTTGGTGATATTTGAGTTGTATAAATGAAAATTGATAAAGGCGATAAAGTGAGTTGAATTAAGCTCAAAAGAAGATTAAGTTCTTATGACGACTATACGTGTTACAAATTTACAATGCTAATTAATTATTTATGTATATTGGCAAATATAAAGATGTTCTGTTTGTTGTCAATCAGAAAAAGGTGTCGGTAGCCCTAAGTATATCGAAATCACTGTCAATTTAGTTTCTGCATATGGCCATTTCGACAACTTATGTCTCTTCAGTGTAGATCAAATCAAAACATTTTGAAGATTGTTAAATGACTGATAGAGGACAAATAACCAACTTGAACCTAAATTAGGTAAGGTCAGAGCTTTACATGTGGGAAATACTCCATAGTTTTCAACAAAGTTTACAAAAAGTAGATATTACCAGTTTCCAAATAATATCAGCATTTGTGTTACTACTTGGCTGGTGAATACCCTTGGGGACTAACGATTTATGTTTCTTCGGTACTGATAAAATCAACACATTTGGAAGACCATGAATTCAAATGTTTTAGAAACTGATGGAGAACCAATAACCAACAGGATGTAAAGGCAAAATTAGCTAAGGTCAGAGCTTTGCATGACGAAAATACACTGTAGTTTTCAGCACTGAAAGTAGGTGTTGCCACTTTCCAAGTAAAAGTGGCTTTCGGATCAGTAATGAAATACTTACTACTGTGCTGGTGAATACTCTCTAGGACTACAATGTAACAATCCACTAGCAGAGACATCGACCTAATTTTTTTACTATTTCATTTAATTGTCACGAAGCTTTATCACACCCTATTACCGGCAATCCCAACTACAGTGGCTATCCCGCCTACAGATTTGTAAACAACTTGAAGACAGAAGAAGGTGATGCTTTCACTTACAAATAAATCATATTAATATGCAATAACATATTTGTCTTTTATGCTTTAAATGTAGCTAACATGTTTATGATTATTCATGACAAATACTAAGTAACGATCTTTTGAAACTTCGGAGATTTTGAGGAGGAAATTTTCAATTTTAAATTTTATTGCTGAAAATCTGCATTTAAACACTTTTCATCTAAAAACGCCTTTATTAAATTTAAGAATTTCGACGCTTATGTAATGTACAACATTTGATTTATTGTATATGAAATCTAGCTTTTCATTTAGTACTGCATAACGTCGGAATCCCCGTTTTATTTCTAGCTCTTGGCAATCCCGAACAACAGGTTGTTTTAAAATTATTGACTATCACTGAAAACAGATAGTGACGATCCCAAACGATGAACTAAGCTTAAAAGAAACAAACAAAATTATTTGTATTTAAAGAGGGTAGCGTAGTAAACATATTGCTTCAACTAGATATATCTTTTTTCATAACTTGGTGGCCTTTATACGTTACCGGAGCTTTCATCGAGTTCTGGGCAAAATAAAGCAACGCTGACCATATAAATTCAATGAACAAGAGGCTCTCAAGAGCCTGTATTGCTTACCTAGAGCATAAATTCCATGAACAAGAGACTCTCAAGAGGCTGCATCGCTCTCATGGAGTATGACAAATGAATTTAGTAAAAAATAAACGTTTTTGTTAAAGGGTCTTAATTTCAAACTATGTAAGGAAACATTTGTGTCAAATTTTCCAACATTTAACCATTTTTCCCTGCTATCTGCTTTCTTGATCAGCATTTCATAAATGATTCATGCCATATTTCTTATAAATGCATTCAGAGGTTCCATAGAAGATCTTTGTATGTATTTCTCATAGGGTCCAATTTAGAAAATTCACCGCTGGCAATCATGTTTGGTGACAATTCGACAACAGAGTAAAAACATTTGGTCATGGACCTGAACAACATATCTTTTACAAGTTTTGTGGCAAAGTTTGATTCTAATTGTCTCAGCACTTCAGAGGAGAAGATCTTTGAAAGTCTTTTCCAAAAGGGTCTAATGTTAAAACTTTGCTCCCCGCTAGCGGCCATCTTGGATATAGCGGTGGCCTGAAAAACACACATTTTTTGCAGGGGACAACCTTAACACTATCGTTGCCAAGTTTGGTACCAGTTGTCTCAGTAGCTTCGGAGAGGAAGCTCTTTGAAAGTGTTTCCCTAAGATCCAATGTTAAAATGATTTTCCCTGCTGGTGGCAGTCTTTGATATAGCACAGATACAAAAAAACAACGTTTTTTTTGCAGAGGACCACCAAAAGACTATTTCGGTTCCAATCGGCTCAGCAGATTCAGATGAGAAAATCTTTGAATATCTTTTCCCATAGGGTCCAATGTTTAAACAGTGTCCCCACTGGCAGCCACCTTGGATACAGCGCTGACCTGAAAAACAACTTTTTTGCAGGGGGACCACCTTAGAACTACTTTGGCCAAGTTTGGTTCCCATTGGCTCAGTAGTTTCGGAAGAGATCTCTTAATGTGTATTCCAATAGGGTTCAATGTTAAAACTATGTTCCCCGCTGTCAGCCATTTTGGATAAAGCGCTGACCTGAAAAACACCTTTTTTTGCAGGGGACCACCTAAGAACTATTGTGGCAAAGTATGGTTCTACTTGACTCGGCACTTTCAGAAGAGAATATATTTGAATGTCTTTACCCATTGGGTCCAACATTAAAACTGTGTTCCCCGCTGGCGGCCATCTTTGTAGAGGACCATTGTGGCCAGGTTTGTTTCCAATTGTGGCCAAGTTGTTTCAGAGGAGAAGATCTTCGTCTGTCTTGGGTGACATAAAAAAAAAAAAAAAAAAAAAAAAAAAAAAAAAAAAAAAAAAAAAAAAAAAAAAAATACCGCTTACGTCCGCGGCGACATACCTGTAAATACGAAAAGGAATAAAAAAGAAGAAGTCGCACTTAAGGATGTATTCTCCTGAGAGGAAAAAATTTTCCTGCATCAAGTTTTCTGGGAACTTATGTTTTTAAAATGCAGAGACCCTGAAAAAAAAATCATTTTTGAAGAGACACCGATATGTCCGTGTGCATATTTTTGTGCTAGCATCAGTTGAAAACCCCTATTTTTGGTGATTTTGGGCAAATTTCATCAAATTTGGCAAAAATATTGATTTCTAGCATCAAGTTTTCTGTCAAAGTTTCCAGATTGTTAGATATTGTTAATCTGAAAAAATATCACAAATAAAAACATAGGTCCATGTCCATATACGAAAGTTTTGTACGAAAATGTTGCTTTTTAGGGTCAAATTCAAGACATCGTAAAATCTGTAAAATTCAAGATTTTTCCATCAACTAAACTATGAAAACTCAACATTTTTGCTTTAAATAGTTGGACATTTATATCTTTAAGACTGGATGAAAATAGAAAACGGGGTTTGGGGGATGAGGGGGTTATGATTAGAGGAATTTAATACAGTGTTGAGAAGTGGATGGATGGCAGCCGTGGGAGATTAAGTGGGCTTAGATTTCGGAAAAAGAATGTGTGAGATTTGAATTGGAGGTTGCAGAGTGTGGGTTATTAAAGTGGATAAAAAGAAGGTGGAAGAGTATGAATACTTGTTCACCCCTATTCATAGCTAATCTTCGTATTTACTTTTTTAACTAAGTCAGTCCGGGAAGTCAGTGAACCCGTTTTCTCAATATTTCAGAAAATTGAAATTTTTGTGCTGATAAACAATGAAATGATATGAAGGAAAATAAATAAAAATGAGGAAAACTCGAATTCAAAATGGGGAAATACTAACTGCACAGCCGTATAACCTAGGAGTCAACAAATATTTAACCATAAGGATTTTATGGTTTTCATACTCTGCCTCACAAAGTCGTAGGTTATAATGTGAAAACCTGAGTTATGTGTCCGTTCTTGAGATCTTCTGTCTGTCTTTCCGTCCGTTTCCGTCAAAGGTTTCCCCATGATAACATGCTTAAGAAATAACGTTGCGTCTTACACTTGGTTTTATAGTTCTTTAAAACAAAAGTCATGCCAAGTCTAAGTAAAACTCAAAGGTATATTTGGTTCTAGGACTATACCCTTTAAAGTTTCATTTTTTTAACTATCCTCACAATAACTTTTGAACGAAACCAAGTTGTTTACAACTAAGTGTTAAATGTGATTAATTATAATCAAATGGCATGATTACTATACGAGTTCGGGATTGCCACTTCCCAGTTATAATCTGTTGTCAGTGATTACTATATCTGTTGTTTGTGATAGCCAAAAAAAGTGTTACCTCTGAAATAAAATGACGATTTCGCCCATATGAGGAGGTAAATGAATGACAGATTTTGATATATAATAAATAAAGACCTATATTTTTTATATGTATTAAAATACTAAAGCTGATTTCAGTATTATTGCAAAATTAAACTATTTTTCGGACGATCCCGTGTAATAATCTTTGAAAATGTACTTTAATTCAGCGAAAACTCCCGATCTATGATACTTCATACAGTAGTATTTGACTCATATGTTAACCTATACATATAAAATAAATAGCAAAAACAATGGAAAGGTTCAATGGGATATAAACAAAATTATGATACAACAAAAGACTTACGGTCTGTCACTGCAAACTTGTTTACATATCTGCAGATGTGATAGCCACTGTAGATGGGATTGCCGGTAATAGGGTGTATTTTTATAGATCTTGTTAATTTTGAAATTATACAAATCATCATTCCGTGCAAATTAAGAAACTGTTTTTTTTATAAGAATGCTAGGCAAGGTAACGCTTTACTAAATAGACGTGTGTCATTTCGTTTTATTGAATTGCATAATATAATTTAAAACATATATTGATTACAATAACAGTGTTGCAAAGTAAAACTTACTTTATATCTAAAACAAATACAATACAATAAATAGAGAATACAGACATTGTAAAAATTGAGATAAAAACACACATAGTGAAAAACGTACAATAAAACATCTATTGGAAACAGGAAATGTCTAGATCATAATGACTAAACAAAGACTCGATAATTCGCAATATCCCATTTTGTTTTTTTCCTCTTCACAATTCAGGCTTAAATGATTGAGTACGATTAAATACCAAAGTTATTGTAAAAGTAGTATCTGCATATGGCTACTTTGACAACGTATGTCTCATCAGTGCAATTTAAATCTTCACTTGCTACAAGTCTCACCGTATTGTTTTATTGTGAAAATGTGCATTTTATTCTAAAAATGTATATCAGTTCGGTGCAGATACAATCTTTACTTGCTACAAGTCTCTCTGTATTTTAATTGCGCAAAAGGATTAGAATAAATTGCACATCTTCACAATAAAAAAGAAATACAGACTTCTAGCAAGTCTAGATTACCAAGTAGCTAGTACTTCCGTACTAGCCCCTAAAAAGATTTTATTTGGAAACTTGCAATATCTAAATTCCACATTTTTTTTCAAAGCTAAGGAGTATCTCCCTCTGGCATAGATAGCTCTGTTATTAGCTGATTTTGGTTCTACTATTTATAGAAAAAAGAAAGGAAACGGGGAATGTGTCAAAGAGACAACGACCCAAAGGGGAGTAATAACAACTCAAAGCCACCATAAGATCTTCAATGAACGGTGAGAAAACCCCACACCCAATGGCAGGTCGGAGTCGGCCCCTGAACAAAGAGCAATCAAGTCCAGCGAAATAAACATCATCCTAGACTCCTATAGACATAAAGTAAACTAACTAGAAAAAGGACAAGACACACAAAGGCTTAATTAATTCCTGATTTAGGACAGGCGCAAACCTGCTGCGGCGGGGTTAAACTAGTTTTATTGGATCCAAACCTTCCCCATACAGCCAATGTGATAAATAAAAAAAACAATCGTAACAATATGTTTTTTGGTAATTTTTTCTCTATCAGCTTTTGTACATATGTCGGTATATGAATTTTCAAATGTTTTGATTTGATCTACACTAATTAGACATAAGTTGTTGAAATGCTCATATGCAGAAGCTAAATTGACAGTTATTACAAACAGTTTCTATTCGAAAAAGAGAATTTCTATTTTATTCTCTTTTTGCTTACAAAATTATTGGAAATCTACGATTGTGATATACACGTTGCCAATTAACATGTTTTTTTTCAATGCAATTTTCTATGTGCTATTCATTTTGGGGAAAAATCCCCAAAAATACATAAATGAACACATTTATTCACAAACATTATTCTTGTTTATGTTATTACTTATTTTGGGGAAAAGTCCCCAAAACGATTCAAAGTAGGTCTCAATGTTAAACCTTCAAAACAAAAACACTAAAAATTATTTTGGGGCAAAACCCCCAAAATTATATCGGCGTTTTGTATGTAAATATTTTTGCCATATATACTCTTGATCCATTGATGTGCAAATGTATTTTGGGGCAAAAGCCCCAAGCCCGTATATGCATTTGCATCGGAATAACGTTGCTTGATATTGGTGCAAAATCCCCAAAAGTAAAACTAAAACATAAAACATCCTTACTGTATCCTTTTATTTTGAAATGTAATGTCAACCTGTTATAAAAAAAAGGCTACACCGAGCGCAGCATGTCGACAACTGAAATTTGAACAAGTGGTTTTTAAAGTGAATATGGACACATTTAAGAGCTTGGCACAGTAATAAGCTGGAGACAAAGAAGGGAACATAAATATATAAACAAGATAAGATATGGGTAAACCCATATCCAATGATACTCGATTGTTCACATACCTGTAATACCTGTACAATTTTGAAAAGGATCATTTTCAAACAAACAAAAACAAAACAAAACAAAAAGATGCGTTCATGTTTATGATCTTTTTTTTAATTTCAATTTTATAGGGTTCGTTTCTTCTTGCCGTAAGCTCTCAGGATCACCATTAGCCCTTTCTGTTTCTTAACAATATGGAAAATTGGGGGGGGG
>MJUU01062669.1:0-12521 GCA_002080025.1 Modiolus philippinarum
ATAACATAATGAGCGACTTCACAACAGTCTTTACGCTGAAACTGACGACATCACAATATGTTTTGTGCACAAAAACGTCAGTAAATCTTAAGTATTGGCTGTCGTTACCGTGTACACTATAGGTCCGCTCAGATTATGAAATGTCAGATTAGAATCGAAATAATTCATGTTCGCCGGTGGTTTGTAGTCGATTTACATATGGGTGTCCATTATTTTCGTTTATTTTACCCCTCGCTCCGCTACGCTACGCTCTGGGTAAAATATTAACGAAAATAATGGCCACCCATATGTAAATCTCCAACAAACCACCGGCGCCCATGAATTATTTCTTAAATATAAGATATGAAATAAATAAAAAAATTCAATAAATTAAAAGGATGTTAACATAATTGTTTGGCGCTGAAAAAATATTCTTTTTATTTTTTGTTACTGCTGAATTTCATTTGGTCATGTTCGTTAAGACCGTTGGGTTCTAAAGTACAAAGCTGGTGGACCAAAAAATTCTCTCGCAAATCCCTTGTTGAGTCATCCCATTGATCGTTTTCTTCGATGATCTGTACTTTGATATCTTCAAAAGTGTGCCCTGTCGATTGGAGATGGTGCGTGACAAGACAGTTTCGTTTTTTTTGTTATGAAATGAACGGTGGTTGTTTAACCTGATATAAAGTTTGGGCAGTAGGTAAAATCTGCCAGGTGTACACTTCTCTGGAAGCAAATATTGATAGGTGTCATCATCAATATGTCCATTCTTATTCATTTCTGCCAATGTGGTTCTTATTTCTTCGGCAATAGATTCTTTTGGGTCGGAATCTAGTTGTTTATAGAAGCGAGTATTAGACAACTGTCTTCTACCCTCCTCTATGTAGTCATCTTTGTTCATGACAACTACAGCACTGGCTTTGTCAGCAGGTTTTATAATGATATCATCTCTACGTTCAAAAAAGGAATTATTGGAAAAAAAAATTGTGCGCATCTAAAATATGTAATTAAGCTCCTGCATAAGTCATAAAATTCCAACCAGTGGTTTAAAAGGAGCAGTGGATATCAGCTTTTGGCACTGCGCTTAAATGACAACGTGTAAGACATGACGAAAAACTGGAAAAAAAAGGAATCATTGGAAAACAAAACACATACTAGTAGTGCAAATCTATAACTAAAGGCCCTGTCACACTATAACGTTCTAGCCAACGTGTGCCGACGTTCACTAATTTTTAAAAGAACGTTGGCACACGCCGAAGAAATTAAAGAAATTCTCTTGTTGGACGCATTCATAGCCTACAACGAACGGAAGACTTAAGAAATGATTCATGGGCGCCGGTGGTTTGTTGGAGATTTACATATGGGTGGCCATTATTTTCGTTAATATTTTACCCAGAGCGTAGCGTAGCGGAGCGAGGGGTAAAATAAACGAAAATAATGGACATCCATATGTAAATCGACTACAAACCACCGGCGAACATGAATTATTTCGATTCTAATCTGACATTTCATAATCTGAGCGGACCTATAGTGTACACGGTAACGACAGCCAATACTATTGATTTACTGACGTTTTTGTGCACAAAACATATTGTGACGTCGTCAGTTTCAGCGTAAAGACTGTTGTGAAGTCGCTCATTATGTTATTGGAGATTTTCATATGGCTAGTCGTCATGGTATCCATTGTTCCCATATTAGAATTATCCATAACCTATAAGGGCATACGATACAGTTACAGGGGAGATAATAACGTTGTTATGTGGAGTGGTAACGTTTTCCCGATTTTCGTGACGTCGCTCAAAACATAGTCGTGAATTCGCGGGAAAAAGGTCAATATTAGTTAGAAACGTAACACACACCATAGTACATATGTGTAGTGCTGCGAAATGCAGTCTCCTGGATCTTAGTCACAACACATCTGTTATATCAATATACAACGTAAAAAAATAATATCGCTTTATTATTGTATTCACAAAATAGCAGACCTGTCAAGTTTTGAAAATAGCTTTGCGTGAGATTTGTGAAAAATTTCAAAGATCAAAGGAAAAAATTAAAAGATCAAAGGATTTGTCGAAAATCTAAATAAAATTTGCGTGAGTCTCACGCCTCATGCGTGAGACTTGACAGGCCTGAAATAGGTCTTGAAGTTTACACCTAAAAATGTCATATTGGTACCACAGAGGCTAGGCTCGTTAAATGTTCAAATAATACTATATTTATAGTATTATTTTAACATTTGACGAGCCTAGCCTCTGTGACCGGTATATGGTGGGGCTGGGACTAATATAATATATAAGTCCCATGGTGGGGTTGGGTGCGTGAAACGTTGAAATGTACTGTTCCAACTGTGAATGATCGGCTGCATGTTTGAACAAGACACACAACAGCTAGGCATATATACTGTAAACGTCATGTTGTGAAGGTGTAGCGACTAAGTTACTACTATACCAAGTGAATACAGGATTGATGTGATTAACGAGACATCTAAAATGTTAAATAAATGGTAAAATGCCCGCTCTATCTTCTATACCTTCTGGATAAAATTAATGTTTTCATTTTTTGGTCCATTAATTACGACAATTCAAGATGCAAATTTTCCGCGCCGTAAGAATTGAATAAAAATACAGATAATGGATAGATTTTTCGACACGGATCAATAGGAACTCATCCTCCTCAGCCAACGACATTCTGTCGTTATCGGGTACTTGCATGTTTCTTGTCGCTTGGTATTTAGACATTCAACTGAATTAAACGGACATTATACCGTCGTATGTATGGGTCACACTAAGATGGACCACACTTTCAAATATACATTTTTTGTCTTGCACCATGTGAGGTATGAGGAGAGGAGACAAATAACTGTTTTATATTGTAAATATCAGTTCTTTTATTATATATTGTTCTTGTGTGATATACTACAACCCGAATGGGTTATAAGTATTTGAATAAAGTTTAAATTATTGATATTGACAAAACAAAAATGTATCATGCGACAACCAGTTTGAAACAAATATTTGTGACACT
The DNA here is from genome assembly GCA_002080025.1 of Modiolus philippinarum. Classification (NCBI taxonomy): domain Eukaryota; kingdom Metazoa; phylum Mollusca; class Bivalvia; order Mytilida; family Modiolidae; genus Modiolus; species Modiolus philippinarum. The sequence goes on from MJUU01062669.1 coordinate 3,004, forward strand.
AATTTGCGATGCTCTACCACCTAATGAATTAATGCAAATAGAACGAAGAAAAATCGGCGGGTAAAGATGAATGACGTTATACCGAGAGAAATACAACGCAACATCATTTACCGCCAAAATATTATTTTGAGGTAAATTTTTGACAGTTTTTGTCAAATATCTTAAAAACAAGCACATGGACCCCCTATTTTCTCATTAGTTTTCAGAAGAGGGCCATCAAAAGAACTATTTGCCAAATTATGAAGGAAAAATCAATAGTCAATTTTTTTTTATATCTCGATTTCAATCCATGAATATAGCTAAAATTTAGCATTAAATATACAAAAACATCAAATAAGAGATATATCGGATGTTGTTAATAAATATTGCATTAATCCAGTTTAAAGGCAATGAAATGAGCATTACAGAACAAAAAACAGAACTAAAATAGCCCAAGTACTTCCAAAATTACAAGCATTTAAAAACGCCCCTAAAAAACGCAAATTATTGGGTTTTTCCCTAAAATTAGCCATTTTCAACGTGAAATATCTCAAAAAGTAAGTCATGAAGGTATGTTTTTCTTTTCATATTTGGAATCCTCATATTGAAATTTACATTATATGAGATTTTAGTGAAAAAATCAATATGGGATCAATACTGTATCGTATGCCCTTAACGTATACCGAACGCATCCATAACGGTCTTCTAGCATTCATAGAACGTCTGTATAGCGTTTTGACAATCATTGTATAAAAAATAGCTAGAAATTCATCTAAATGTCATTTGCAAATGTAGAAATGGATAAAACTGGCACCGAAAAATATGGCAGATTTGCAGGAGGGATATGTTCCTCAAAAATCAGAAAAAAATATTTTCAAAACAATATGTCAGTATGATACTCAAATAAATCAGCTATTCACAAGTTACTTTGGAATTTTGTCTTGGTCTTTAACCATTATTTTTATAATAAAACATCAGCTACTACGTTACTCCTTAGTTACAAGGACGCCCTGTTTGCGTTCTCTACACATTTGAAACAACTTTCGAAAAACTACTACATATCGCACACATTTCGTGCATAACGAACATCTATTGTTCGTCTAACGTCTGCATAACCTATCAACAACACGTTGGCGAATGTCGTGCAATATTGAGCACGTTCATATGGAATATAGGACATTTTGATTTTTATACGGACTTTATCACGGCCAGTATCAAGTGAGCCCGTTAGGGCGAGCTTGATGCGTTACGCCGTGATAAAGTCCGTATCAAAAACAAAATATCCTATATTTCTTTTATCGGTCATTCACAAAATAATAAAATAAAACTCTACAATAACTCGCAAAAAGCTGAAATTTCTACTTTAGCACTATTAATCAATTGTTTTTGCAATAATTTGCATGCATTCTTCATTCAACGTATTACGCGTATGAACACGACAAATAGTACAAAAACATGACGTCAGCATAGCAACCCGCGCGAGACGCCTTAACAGTGACCGATATTTTCGTGATAGTGTCCAGTTCGGTGATACTGACAATATCAGTCTCTCTAGATCAAAGGAAATTCATACAAATTACCGATAAAAAATTTTCAACGCACCCAACGTTCAACAACGCATGCCAACGTGTGTCGACGTGATTGTAACATGTTATAACGTGCCTTTAACTTAAACAACGCACACCAGCGCATACGAAAATATACTCACACGCTGGGCACACACTGGTGCTGTGCGTTATAGTGTGACAGGAATTTTCTTGGTCATTTTGGGCTCAAACTTGATCACAAGTCTTTGGATTATCCCCTGTAAAAAGGGTTCCTTTCAGGTTTGCACCTATTCCAAGGTTCCTGCTATTGATCCTATGCTTGAAAAATGTTAAGAGATCTTCTCTTGTAGAAGAGAAACTTTCATGTTTATTAAAATATCAAATATTCAGTACATGACGTACTGTTTGATCATTGACAGATGAAAACAATTGAATATTGGACCCCCCTGGAGCCAAGGGAGCAATACAGGCTCTCTGAGACTCTTGTTTAGATTTCATATTGTTTGCCTTTATCTGCACTGACGATACATAAGTTGTCAAAACGACCATCTTCAGAACTGGATACAATCAGATATTGTGTTATTTCAATGTCGTTAAGTAAACGAATGAGACTTCAATGAGTAATTACACCGATTACAGGATAGCGCACACATCAAACAAAAAAGTAAATGACATGGAAGGACTGAAAATAGAGTTTTTGGCAAGGTCCGACTAAAGCATTTGCAGTAGCTCCATTCCACCTTTAACAAATTCAATAAACGATCCTGCAATAGACGACATTGTATATGAGGATCATGAAAAATGTGAATTGTTAAACAGATATTTCAGTTTAATTTCCACACTAAATGATGAAAACATCCCACTTCCAAATTTCGAAATTAAATGTAATAATGCCCTTTTCAATATTCATATTACTGAGGATGAAATAATTGATATTTAAAAAATTTAAAAAAATACTTGACCCGAAAAGGCATCGGGTCCGGATGTTATTAGTCACAGAATGTTGAAAATATCTCCAACCAAGTTAGCTATCCCATTAAAAATAATTTTTGAAAAGTCATTGACTCAATGTAAATATCCATCAGACTGGAAAATTGCTCATGTAACTGCAATTTTCAAAAAAGGTGACCCATCCTTACCATCAAATTACCGTCCTATATCACTTATAAGTTGTGTTGGAAAAGTTATGGAAAGAGTAGTCTTCAAACATGTTTATAACCATCTCGTTGCCAATAATCTTATCTATCGGTATCAGTCTGGATTTCTACCAAAACATTCGACGGTACACCAGTTAATAGAACTATATAATTCGGTTTTAAATTCCCTTGAAAAGAGAGAATACAGCTGCTTTGTATTTTGTGATTTCTCGAAGCCTTTGATAAAGTATGGCATAGAGGTCTATTACTTAAATTATGTTCATATGGAATAAAAGGGAGTCTCCTAAAATGGTTTGAGAATTACTTGAACAACCGGAAACAAAAAGATGTTCATAAATCTTGTTCCTCTTCATCTTCTTCCGTCTTCGCCGGAGTCCCTCAAGGATCAGTCCTTGGACCATTACTCTTTTTGATATATATTAATGATATTGGGGACACACTTCATTCCCTAAGTAGACTTTTTGCTGATGATACATCTCTTGGATACTCAAATACAAGTTTGGTTGAAATACGAGAGGTTCTAAATCATGACCTACAAGAACTCAATATGTGGTCTGATAAATGGCTTATGTCGTTTAATCCTGAAAAAACTGAAATTATGATTATTTCTAATTTAGAAATAGTCGATAACCTTAACTTCCAGTTCAATGGGAAACAACTTCATCTTACTGACAATCATAGGCATCTTGGTGTCACTTTTTCTAGTGATGCCAAATGGAATACTCATCTTGCCAATCTTATCACTAGTATCTCGAAACAGCTTTGTGTTCTATGTAAATTAAAATTCACTCTTGGGAGAACCAATTTAGAAAAACTGTATATCGTGTTTATACGACCATTGTTCGAATATGCCTCTGAAGTGTGGGACAATTGTGGGATTGTTCATTCAAATAAATTAGAAAGTCTTCAACTCGAAGCCGCCAGAATTGTCACCGGTCTCCCAATTTTTACAAAAATAGATTGTCTATACAGAGAAACAGGCTGGGAAACCCTATCAGAGAGAAGACGAAAACGCAAATTAAATTTATTCTTTAATATTCAAAATGGACAAGCTCCATCTTATACCCCGACCATACAAAGTACAGCAGTATACCCGCTTAGAAATGGTTCTGATATTATGATTCCTTTTTGTAGACTATCTCTTTCTAGTTCTTCATATTTCCCCTCCACTATAGAGGGGGGGCCGGAGGGGGTCTGATCCCGGAATCCCGACTTTATTTTTTCTAAATCCCGAAATCCCGAACTACAAAGAAACTTAAAGACTGATGAAATCCCGATTCCCGGTGAATAAATTTCCCGAAATCCCGGGCTTAAATCATAAAAATCCCGAAATCCCGGGGTTAAAAACATCCAATCCCGACATCCCGAAAAAGGGCCGGCCCCCCCTCACTATAAGAGAATTGAACAAATTAGATCCAAATGTCCGAAATCTAGACTCTATTGAGTTGTTATTACTCCCCTTTGGGTCGTTGTCTCTTTGACACATTCCCCGTTTCCCTTCTTTTTTTCTATATCTAAATTTAAATATGCAATTAAAATAAATGATAATTCTAAACGTACTCCTGTACCAAAATATTTTTCTTACGGACCTCGGAAATTAAATATATGTTTAACGCAACTTCGTAATTGTTCGTCATTCCCTAATTATGATCTGTATAAAGTTAATATAGTTGCAAGTCAATTTTGTAAATGTGGATTTGTCCGAGAAGATGCTTACCATTTCTTTTTCATTTGTCCTCTATATACAGATATTCGAGAAAATCTATTCGAAAGTTTATGTTCTTTGCCAGTGGAAATAGACCTTGATCTCTTAACTAAAGGAAACAAGAACTTGTCGATACAAGAAAATACAAACATTTTTAAACAAGTTTATAAATTTATAAAAGGATCCAAAAGATTTTTGATCGTTTAAATGCCTCTTACTTCTGATGTTGCACCCCATGTACCTTCGAGTTTATACACATACGTTTAGATGTAAAGTGATTTTATTATATAAAAAATTATATTTTTTCTCTTTGGAATTTTCATTTTTCTTCTTCTCTATAATTAAACCCCTTTAACCATGTTTTTCATGTACAAATAAGAATCAATTATTGATTTTAATTTTGCATGTACCTTATATGTTAATATAGAAATTGTTTTGTAATAATTATTATGTATGGGAGCGGACTGCTTAAGTTGGAAAAACTTGTGTCCAGTCCCTTTTGCTATATTAACAAATAAAATTATTATAAACTAAAGCATTTACATCTTAGTTTAGGCTAAAATGAGAAAAAATAAAATGAGAAAAAAAAATCCAAACTTAAGGAGCAATTAAATGGTCAAGTGAACAGAATGTGTGAATTGATTTTTGAATTTTTACTCTTTTTTCCTTTTTTTCCCTTTTCATATTTAAACCCCTTTATCATGTATTTCTTGTATAAACATAAACCAGTTATTGACTTTTATTTTGTGTGTTACTTTCTGTTTAAATATAGAATTTGTTTGTAATAAATAATATGTATGGGAATGGACTACATAACTTTGAAAAACTTGTGCCCATTTCCTTTTGTTATATGAGATAAAAAAATATAAACTTTACTAACAAAATATCCTTACAGTTCAGTGGAAATATGAATTAAAATATGACGGAGTTAGGTAAATAAATAAATGAGCTATAAATGGCTCTGCAAGCCTCTTGAATCAGTTCATAAGGGTAATTACAAAATTACCGAACAGAATATTCAGGAGGCGAAATTCAAAGGGTAAAAAACCTAATTTTGTGCAAAATCAGCAGAAAAAAATTGTAAATCGCTGCGGTCCTGACTTGGCACAAGCACTTCTTAAGAAGTTGTAGGTTTTATGGAGCACCAAACCATAAGTGCCGTGTGTAGCAATTCAACAGCAATTGTTATTGAAAGGTCGTATACTTTGAAAAGAAATGTTCATCCGAGTACGTTAAAAAAGAATCGCGAATCACAATGCAACTGAAACTTCAAACTTCTCGGCAATGGACTAATATCTTGAACTATTTTAATCAGTAAATTAAGTCTTTTACGTATAAGGTGCATTACTCGATCCTGTAAACAAGATATAACTTGAAAGTATGGTTTTAATCTGACTTGCAGTTAAGAAGGGGTGGGCTATTCTTGGCTCCTTGAATCTCTTAACTCATTACAATCATTGATTGTCGAACTTTACAAATGAAAAGTCCAAAGGTTTGCAGAATTCGGAAAAAAATCTGAAAAAAAAAATTTAAGTAGGGTCAGAGATTACCTCCGGACAGAAATCTCTATATAGACGTAATTTTTCAACATTTGATGAATCCATCTAAAAATCAGATGCACAGGCTTATATGCATTTACTATCCTGACATAATTACAAACAGGTATTCTGAAGATGGCCGGAGGGAGTCGAGATTACCACAGGCAAAAATGTGTGCCGCAGATTGATGGGCGGACACACAGTGGGACAAACGCACAGTCGCACAAACTGAAACCAATGTACTCGAAACTTCGTTTTGGATGGGTATAAAAATGGAAATACTGTCATTTGATCGTTTTTGTCACGGCTATTATCGTCACTTAGATAAAATCTGCTGCTGATCGTTTCATGTATCGGTCGGAGATCGTATCCTATTTTCTTCTTGTTGTGTCAAGTAATGTCAAATTAAACAAAAACACCCGACATTTGAATAATACTTTATACATAAAAATAAAGGTAAAAGATGCATATTTAGTGCTAATGTTGAATAATAACACGTTAAGTACGAAGTTGTATGGAATAAGGAATTGAAGTTCAAGATCTGAGATTTTGGCGTGATTTTAATTTGATTTCAAGTCTGCCAAAATGTACATGTTATAAGAAAGTAATTTATTGTTTTCATTAAGTGATTTATAATCTTAATTTTTACATCCAAATCAATACATGGTTCTGCTTTAAATGGCATTAAATATCAAAAATCTTAACACCACTGTTTCTCTTCTCTGCATGTAAATAAACATCGATGATCGTATCAATCGGCCGATGATCAAAATGATACAAAGCGGTTGTACGGTGTGAATATAGACAGAGGAATATCACACAATATCTTTAACGACTCTGATTTAGAAACTGTGGCCAACGTGGCTGAAATCAATCTCATCAGTGCAAATTGGAAAACCCGTTCCCGAGTTGACTACTCGGAAGAGACTATGACGACACTGTGAGTTGTGGTAATAAAGACCAAGATTATGAGATCCTATGTGACTTCAGGTGACAAAAATAATCCAAAGAAAGAAAGCGCTATGATTCAACTTTAACAAAACAAAAACAAAAACAAAACAAACAAAAAAACAAACAAAAAAAACCAAACAAACAAAAAAACAAACAAACTAAAACAAAAAAAAGGTACTATATGGTTTGGGGTTTCTCACTGTGTTGTAGACCGTAAAGTGTCCACTAGATGCTTTTTTTTGTGTCGTTTTAACCTGGAGATGGGATGTTGTCTCTTGGACATTTACCCCATTTCCTTTCTTTTTCATACTTTATCAATAATGTAACCAAATATTTGTGATAAGTAATTGTTAGTATCCACATTAAGTATAGTGGATTTACTGTCATTATTTTGTTTGGACATGTATAACAACTAGTCCTATAATATATGACTTCGCACTTCTATTCCATATTTAACGTTTTTATCGGATTTTTGCATTTTTTTATTTTTTTGAAGTGCGAAGTCATATCGGATCTTTAAAATTTCCATTAGCACTTTCCGACATGATTTCATGTCGGAAATAAAATAAGTTTCCTGTCGGACTGTATGCCATGTTTTTTAAGATATTTAAGTTTTCACGGACCTTAACATGTAAATCATTAAAAAACATACCTCTCTTGCCATTCAGACTATTATTCCCAACACTGCTAAATAAAATAATTTCCCAAGCGGTGCAATATCTAGAGCATTCGCCATATTTCAATGAATTTCGAATTTGAACAACCGTGTTTTAAAAAACGAAGTTTATCATAAAAGTGCATGCAAGAAGTAGATTTCGCACTAGAAGTTCTTATTTTACATTTGAAAATCTTATTTTTCATGAGTTTTAATCCATTGTCTATCTCGGTGTACAAATAAACAAAGATGTGAAAACATTTCGAGACGACCCACCAGGTAAAATGAGTCTGTTATTGATTTAAATTATAATGACAAAAGAATTAATCACAACAAAGTGTACTCTTCTCACGGGAGCGTATGGAACGCCACAGCTGTCTTATGATGTAGATATTTGTTTACATGTTGTCATTTTCTTATTACTTGCTGTGGTTTAGTAATTACTTTCTGTCATTACATCTTTACTTTTTGTGATTACATATTTACTTTATGCTATTCCGTATTTACGTTCTGTCAGTTTGTCTTTACTTTATGTCATTTTATATTTACCTTTTGTGGTTATATATTTACTTTATGTCGTTTTATATTTACGTTATGACCATGTTTCGTGAAAAACCATTTGCTACGGGTTTTTGGACACATACGATAGGACCTCGCGCTGCATGTAAAAGTCAGTATATATGAAAAAGAAACAGCGCGAGGTTCTATATTGTAGGACTAGTATAACAACCATTCGGAAAAAAGTGGGATTAACAGGGATTTGAAACATTCACATTTCTTACAACTTCGGTGTCGCGGCAGTTTTACCTGTTAATCATTGTATTTTTTAGCATTTTAGAAATTTTTAGTACACTTTACAGCTACATTTTACCAGGCGGGGAAGTGGTTGAAATAGAACAATAGAAATTAAGCTCTCGTTTAATTGAGGTAGAAATGTTATTTTTTGGATTGTTTACCATAGATGCATAATTATAAAAGTTATTTCCAATACAAAAAATACTAATATTTTTCATTCCCATAATTTGAATTTATATGAAAACAACGTAGAATGTCGGAGGTAAACGTATAGAAGTAGTATAAAGGTGGTTGTCAGTTATCATTTGCGGTGGATTAGGTGGATTACGGAAGTGACGTCACCGGAAGTCACGTGACCGGAAGTATGATGTCACCGGAAGTCACGTGACCGGAAGTGTGACGTCACCGGAGGTGACGTCATCGGAAATGACGTCAACCGGAAGTATGATGTCAACGGAAGTGAGTATAACTTTTAGCTTTTTACTGCGTAAAAAAAGGGGGGGCACCTATATTCTACTAATGTTTTTCTAAATTTCCAGAGTAATCGTTCGTTTCCCGTACAATGTATATATCAATCAGGGGTTACTTTGAGCTCCTACAGCGATTGGTGAAGGTTTCAAGTCTCTATCTTTTAGCATTTTGGAGATAAGGGCACCCGAAAATTCCGGAATGTGCAAAAATACGATTTTTCACAAGTCCAGTAATATAGAAGTGTTATATATGTTTTCGGGGTAACTTTAACATTCTAAATCGAATGGGGACATTCATTAAGTCCTATCTCTAATATTTAGGGTGTAACGAGGGGTCCAAAATTTCGGGGAATGGCCCAAAATGTAAATTTTCTTAAGTCAAGTACTAAGGACATACTATATATGTTTTCGGGGTATCTTTGTCATTCTAAATCGAATGGAGACATTTGTGGGGTCGTATCTGTAATAGTATGGGTGTAAAAAGGGTCCAAAATTTTGACAGAGGGGGTCATTCAGTACATATTTCAAAGGGGCACTCTGCGTTTCTCCAGGCTTGTGACTGGCTAACCTACGGATAGGCCGCATTACCCCCACCCCCTTTTCTTCTGTGACTTTACATCGAGTCGTTGCTGTCTTCGATTGGTGGTGGTTCGAATCCGTCCAATACGTCATCTAACAGATATTTTCTTTTCTTCACTGCATATTGCCAAGATTCCCTGGT
>MJUU01062670.1:7309-18087 GCA_002080025.1 Modiolus philippinarum
TTCCAGAGAAGGAGCATTTTCAGCCATGAATTATTCATCAATCGTGACGTACAAATTTTATAGGTCAGTTAAGTAAAAATGTACAATAATATTCAATGATATTTTTATCCTTCTTCTTGAATTCTCCATGAGTAGTCGTCAGATGCCCCTAAGATAAGTGTAGTCAGTAGCGAAGCGCGTTTATTTGTGGGTAAACTTATGGCATGGGAGATAACTTTTTTCACTCATCAATATTAATGAAATGATTTAAATGAAGTGTTGTGTTAGGTATGAACAACACGTCAGTTGCCATATTGCTTTATACACAGCATACATTCATGAATGTAAAGACCTTCTACGAATAATTGTTTATAATGGTGCCTTAACTCTACATTTTAGATTGATATAAGATTTGAACGCAAGGGAGCTAATTCTTTTGTTCGATTTTGAAATAGAGACAGCCTATAACATTCAGTAATATCGTTGATTGTTTCAAACTTTCCTGTAAATTTAGGAAAAAGTAAGGCAGATTCTAATGAAATACCATGTTAATATATATACTAAATATTGCTTTTTTCCAACTGTTTTTGTGAAAATTCCATAACTAAATTGTTTTCCATCAGTATGGATCCAGTGTTTATTAACGGACAACGGCAAGGAATATCGAAGAAACAAAGCACAAGATTACATAAATCAAAGTCTAGAGACAAGGCAAAAGCAAGAACACCTGGGGACGGAGGACGAAAGACACAACACACCCACAAAACACATGAACATTATAATTACAATACTGAAAACTAGAGCACTAACAGTGTGAACTCTCAAAAACAGAGGGACATCAGGTGCCCGAAAGGGGCCCGTCACAAAATCAGCCAGGCATTTATGGTTTTGAAAATCTGTTTGGTTGCTGATTGGCTCATTTTCTAACCCATAGACAAAACCAATCAAGAAGTCATGGAGTACGTGTTACTTCCCTAACCCTCGAACAGAACAAAGTTAAAAATTTGAAAGGCTCCTGTAAATCTTTAGGATTCAGACAACAACAAGGACAAATCAGTACCAGAAACATCACTAAAGTTCAACAGTTTGATATACAAGACAACACAAAACACTAAAGCACCGAAAGTGTCAACCCCATGAAAACTGAGGGTGACATCAGGTGTTCCGAAAAGGTTAGCATGTCCTGCTCTGTATACGGCACCCGTCAAACTGTCAGTGGGTTAATCCATGGTAAAGTCAGACTTATTTATGTCAAATCCGAGAAGACGTGAATATAGCTGAAAATGTCCATTTTCATTTGAGACACCGACATTTCATATCTATCTATGATGTGGTAGTGGCCATAGAATTTATGAAGGGATGAAAGTAAAAACGGTTGAACATAATCCTGACGCAACAGAACGTTTGCTCTTTCCACAAAGTAACTGTATGAGCTACAAGCTCTACGGTAACAAATTAATTGTGAAATAAACACCTAATATGCTGGGGAGGTATGTATATTGCTGCTAAAGCAAGGGAAAGTTCACAATTGGGAAGTCAAAATCACCACGTTTGTCATGTAACCTAGATTTCAGATGTCACTGTTCGTCAATGTATAACAAAAAGTGGAGGTATCCAGAAGGAGTTGTATCGGTTGTCTTCACTGGGGTAGAATCTCATGTAAATAATCTTTAAATCTTTAGTAATTAAAAGAAAGTACATGTTTCTTTATCTGAAGCTGACATTAAAAGTCTTCGCTAGTTGTTTTTGTTTCTTTTGTATTAGCCCTTTTAAAAACTTTGCTTCATACGAATAAAAGAAAGGGTCAGCTAAAAGTGACGCACAATTTATTCCCATAGGAATCCTTATAGTGTGTTGAAAAACGCGTCCTCCGCATTCAGCACAAATGTTGTCCATAAAAAATTCAAGGATCTTTATCACGTCATTTTCACTGTATTTCTCGTACGGTTCTTCTCAAAATATGTTTTATCTTTTCCTATTACCAAATAGGAATAGCTCTGTTCTCCGTTTTTGATACAGAAATATTGATATATCAGATAGGAAATTGCTGTCTTAAGTTTGCTATGTGGAAGGGTTGTATAAAGAGAAAAACAATTAAACGTTTGAATGCTATTGCAGTAATAAAAGTTTAAGTGCTATGGAAATGGTAGAATAGGCTTTTTTGCAGTATCTTTTAGACCATCTCTAATTGCAGTCAATAAAGTGGTAAGAAATTTGGATAGTGGTGCATCTGGCAGATCTTGCGATGAATCTTTGTTTGTAGTTACCTTTAAATGTAAGGGAGATAACTGTTATCTTCATCCACTTTAATACCGAAGGATACTAACACAGGAGTTTCATATTATATCGTCCCTAGATATTGTAGTTGGGATATAAGTAGGATTACCAGAGCACCGGATACGCTTAATAATTAATGATTTAATCGATCTGATCACCTCTGACAATGTTTGCTTTTTTTTTCTTCGCACACATTCTGGCATACTCCTCAACTGCATCCATCATAATTTTGAAGTCATACTTCCAGTTGATATGCTGGGGTTCAAAGAATTCGGGACGTTTTAAAAAGATATCTCGTAATTTTTGGATGTCAACGGTATATAGGTAACTGATTATCACGTTTCCAGCAGGACTATAGTTGAATGGGGAAGAGGAGCAGGTGCAATCAGGCGGTTTGGCTTTAAAGTCATCAATCTGGAAATCACGCAATACCAGTTTGTTGAAAATAGTAGTTACAATAGGTTTAGTGTAGGAATAAGAGATAAAGGGGACAGATTGGTCTTTGAAAAAAGGGGGTATGTTTGCTTTCACTGTTTTGTTTTGAAGAATGTTGGAGAGATTAGTGGCATCTAAGCCTTTTCAGCGAACTGAAGTTTACGAAATGATCAGTTTTTAGACTTATTTGAAGAAGTTGTTACAGGTTTGAACAGCCTGTGATTGGTGATGTCCATAACGATAGCTGTTAATTTGTATTTCATAGAATGCCAGTCAGCCACAGATGACGTTTAACATACTTTGTAGAACGAATGAAGTTTTGAAATTGGCAAGGAATACAGTTTTGTACGAATGTGATGACCTAGTGGCAATTCATAGAAGACCACTCATTGAAATGACATGTAGATGTGGGACGTGTGTCCATACTACGTGGTGTTCGCTGGCTTCCAAGAACTGCATCCTGGGCTTGAAAAGATTACGTGCACTTTTTATATTTTCATTGCAAGCATAGGGTATTGCTGTTCCCAGCTCTTTTGATCCAGCACTCCTCTCTTTGTAGACGATAAGGTGTACTTAGGGTAGCGTTTTTTTTTTGACATGTGATAATTTTATTCAATAATTCCCATCTTCATTTTTACGATCGAATGATCTGACTGACAAAACCGACCATGACAAAACTGGACTTTATTGTCAACGTGACGGGTGCCACGAGTATAGCAGATCACGCTTCCATTTCCGGGACACCTGATGATACCTCGAATTTTTGTAGAAATTCACACTGCTAGTGTCCCTTTTTAAATTTTTGTTTATTTGTTTTGTCTTTGTCATGCTGTCGTAATTCGTGTTTGATATGAATTGCCGTGTTTTTCAATTTTTTTATTTTAGAATTTATCCTTTTCCACTTACACTTCGGTATTCATTTGTTGATGTACTATACTGTTTAGATAGATAATTTGCCAATTACCGACTTCGATTCCGTTCTTTAAAATTTTCACTCAATGAAGATCACATGACAGCTTATTACATTTACCGAAGAAACTCTTTATAAATCAGCACCCTGGCATATGAAATCTATTGAGATATAAAATAAAACAAATAGACGCATTAAAGGTCATATTATTTTGATAAAGTTCGCCAAAGATGATGTTTGGAAACCGTACAGGACAAGAGAAAATAGTTTAGTTTACGTTGGAAACCGCTCATGTTTGTCAAGTCAATAGTTGTGTACCTTTCGATAAGTTTGTAAAACGCGAGATCAAATTCGGGAACATCGGTCTAATTGGCAAATAGTCTATTGACTTTTACACTTCCTTTAACAACAGAATAACCCATTTAAAACCTTAGACTTTTAAAATTTAACTAAGCTAATGAATCTCTTCCTCTGTCTTCGGCTGAGCTTTTCTTCTATGTTTAGCCTGAAATACCTAAAAATTCGTTTGGATTATGCTGCTGTTAGAGGTAGTAAACCATGCGTGATCAAATGTGTTTCTCCTGAATGTATAATTGTTAATTAATTCTAAAGTCAACATTTACAAAGATTAAAGTTTTGTATTGATGACCCTTTAAAATATGTCGATTTACACTTACGCTAACAAAATCAACATGGCATTCACCGACCATTCCGGCATGTCCACTCCCTATCTGTACATATCTGACAGTGATATTTATGGTGTCTGTATCTTGTGGTCCTATGATGCACCATCTATTTGAGTGAGAACTTAAATCTTCTATCATTAAATATTGTGGTTTTACTGTTGCTATATATGTGATACTCTTACAGTTAACAAAACATGGTTTGGACTGGAGATCTTCAAAGTAAAAAGTATTAAAAGCATAAGTTTTACATGCATTTAGTACTATATATTAAACATGAGAGGAAGTATTTTAATAGGTATTGGATTGAACAAAAATACATTATACTGTTGTAGATTGTATTAAACTGGAATCATGTTTAAAAAAACAAGTATACTCTGACAAAAGTCAGAATACTCAAGCTGAGTTTTAGTTTATTTTTTCATTGATTTGTATGAATCTAATTTTTGCATAGGCAATGGCCATTTTGACAAGTTACTGATCTTCATTCATGCACAAATTGTTACTAGTATGGGTAATAGGAACACAATAACAAGCAGTGATAGAAAGATGCAGATTGGGAACTACTAAATACGTCAAGCGTGACAGACATATAGTACCGAGGATGCAACTGAGACGTTAACAACACACTCAGAACTCTTCGATAGTTTTTGTGAAAGCTGATATACATTTGTAATGGTACATTTTGTCGGATTGTTATTTAAAATGGTGATAAGCAAAATTGTCGAAAGTTTCGAGCCTCGTCAGTTACATTTACTATTAACTACAAGTTTCTAATCTCTATAATGTCTCTCTAGAGAACAAATAATAAAAAATAATTTATATAGAAAGGCAAGAACTAGCTAAGGACATATAGATGATTGTTCGATCCGTTTTCTGTATACAGCAATATTTCAGTGTTTTATACATTTTGTGTAATTTGAACCATGTGCATTTTGACGTAACTTTCAAAAACGTGTATAGTTAATATTGAATAATTTCAATTTCTATTGCAACGCCCAATTTTATTGGTCAATATCATGAAAAACACAGAAGTTCTTTTTTCGAAAAATACTTCTGGGCGATTAATACTTTCCGAGGTCAAATATTGCAGTATATTATGACATAAAATTCACTTGAAAACATTATTTTAAGTGCAAATAATTGGAATTATAAGAAATAAAAGTAATTTTGGAGGAGTTCATGGATGGTAAACGCGGCCTCCTCGCCCACAAACGAAATAAAGTCGGACTTTATTTAGTTTGTGAACGAGTAGGCCGCGTTGACTTTATTTAGTTTGTGAGTAAGTACTATTATATACATTAGTAGAATTCTGGTTTACAATCCGGAAATCCGGAAATTGTTCATATTTGTCCGAAATTGTTTTTGTATATTAATAGCTTTTTCTCGTGCACGTTGAGAAATAAAGATGTCAGNTTTTCCCCGAACCTGTTGAGAATTTTAAATTTAATAGTTTAAAATTATTTACAACAGAGACATGTAATTAATCATGAAAAATATTCTTTCATCTGCATTTTTTAATAATTCGAAACAACTCATGGTGCGGCGAGCAACGACAAGAATTCTTGAAAAGGATTCTTAAGTCACAACCAAAACTTCTTGGGACACATTTTCTCGTGTTAGGAGAAATCAACGAAAACACGACCCCACAAAAACAGGACCTTTGATAGACTTGGGTGTTGAGATAAATTTGGACAAACTCGGGTATCGGGAAACTGCACGAAATGTGGACATTTTCCAAATCGCACACAGTATTCTGGCAAAATATAGTAGTAAATTTTGCTTCACATTATGTAGCACACTATATGCCAAGATAATTGAATCTGTATGCTGCTGTCGAATAGATAACTGGTTTCAATGTTTGTTGTAGGTACTGCTGTTCATTAACTCAACCTGAACTGAATAAAAATAAAAGAAAATATTCGGAAAGCCTACAATTTTTCTCCGGAATCATAACAAAATGTCCAATTACATACTGATATTAGTCCGCAAATAGAAATAGTTTGTAAAATGTGACATTCAAATTTATATAGAAATGTGAACTACAGATGAACACTCACCAAAAGATTGTACTCCAAGCATGTATTTAGCGAACTGCAAAATTTGAAAATCAAATATTTGGCACGAACGAATTTAGCATCGTAATACATACACTCAAGCGCCCCTTGCGCTTGAGTAAAAAGATGTGATATCCGTAGTATAGGTACTCCAACGAAAAAATTGAATGTTCGCATTCAATGAATATAACGGTATAAAATGACAGTTATCTGCTTCAATAATAAGAAATTGAACTTTTAATTCCCCAAAAAAGTTTGATTAAGGATAAATTAGCATCATTAAAATATTACAATTTTTCCACTTCCGGTATTTTTTTCTTCGCATTTACCAGTTCTATTGAGAGCTAAGGAAAAACTGGTTCAAAATTATTTAGAGTTGCAGCGCTTTGGTCACTAATTTAGATTAACTTTGAAGAAAATTCAAGAAAACTGCAAAAACAAGTAAAAGTTAAAATTGCCGTGCACCTACGTGCATTCATGAATCTATTTGAAACTTTGCATTTGAAAAGGTTGAGTTGTAATTTAAATTCACCATTTAACGTGCGTTTTCATGCAACATGTCATCATTATCTATTTGTGCAATGAAAATTGATAAGTTATAAAACTTTGCTTACAAAATTCTTTATTGGAGTACCTACGTAGTAGAAGGTCTATGGTTAGACATGAATCAGTGGTTACATTATCACTACTGTAAAAGAAACATCTGCAGCCTTAGAGGAGCAATACCTGTAGTCGTGTTAAGTTTTCAAACGGTGCAAATGATACGTCGTATATTTTATATAAAGATAAATTTTAGTCTCGTTATCAAACCATGTGCATAACTCGTAAAAGTACTAGGAATAAACTGTTTCAACTACTAAGTATCTATTTGATTATCAAACAATGGCAGTAGAATACCGAAGAAACAAAGGAATGATATTTACAAAATTGAAAGTTCTAAGACATGACCAAAACGATAACACAGAATTCAATGACTGTAGACAGCTGCAAAATACAGAAATAAATACACAACATTCCCCGCGCTTGAGGTGTTTGCTCTTTATTTTGTCGATTATGGTGTAATAGTTCATGTGAGAATTTCTCATATGAATACACTATGCACTGTTAAACTTCGCCATTCGGCTTTCTTGTTATGTAAGAAATTAAAGTATTTTTCTGGCCATCTGTATATATATTGCCCACATCTCCCGACTTTCCTTGCCAAGTTTTCTTACAAACAACTCGATGAGTGCCCTGTGATAGTTTCTATTTTGTGTTGTCTATTGGTCCCTTTGTCGGGCATAGGAAGTCGGTGTTTGTAAGAGTACTTTGCCCAATATGTTTCGCTTGTTGACGACCCCCCATCCATGAAAAAGTATGTAAAAGAGAGGGTGGATGTAGCGTTGTTCAACATTAAGAAAGTGAATTTCGCTCAAACCGGTGCTAGGGACCGCCTTGAACTTACTATGAGGAAAGAGTGTTTGCTCTTTATTGAAGGCCTAATGGTGACTTCAAGGTTAATAACAACAATGAAAGCGTCGTTCCATTTGCTTGATCTTGCCATGTATTTATAGGGATTTCCCATGTACATTTTTCCATATCCCTTTATTTGTTCATTCAAAATCCGGGCACTCACAGTGTGAACTCCAACAAAACTGAAAGTTACACCAGGTGCTCTGGAAGGGTAAGCATATCTTGCTCTGCCAACAGCACCTGTCACACTGAAAATGCGTCATATATGGATTTTTAAGATCTGTTTGCTAGCTGATTTGTTTATGTCATTTTTAACCCTCAGACAAAACCAATTACAAATCCTTGTTGCATGTGACTTCTCTAACCCTCAAAGAGTACCAAGGTCAAAATTTGAAAAAAAAAAGAAAAAAACTTTTGTAAATCTCTTCAGTATTCAGATGCTTCCGGAAGGGTAAGCATGTCCTGCCCTGTTAACAGCATCCCTTACGGGATTAAATTAACATAAGGTAAACAAATCCCTGTTTTGCTCTATTACAGAAATCCCTGTACAAACTACATGCTCGACAGTAATAAATCAACTGTGAAATGTACACTTTATAGGCTGGAGAGGTTGGTATATTGCTGCGAAGAAAGGGAAAGTTCACATAGGGAAAGTTAAAATCATCATGCTTGTAGGGGAAGTTAAAATTATCATGCTTGTCATAAACGTCCATCTTCGTCAATACAACAAAAGATCTAGGTACGAAGCTTAGTAGGTGTATCAGTAGTTTCTTTAATTTCAAGCTCATTGGATTAGATCTGATAACAATATGCCTTATTTTTTTTTTATTTATAAGAGAAAGTATATCGTCTATGTAGCGGAGGCTGAAATTAAAATACTGGGCTAATTGTTTTTGGTGTAAGAGTTAGCCTCATTCGAGTAAAGGAAAAAGGTCAGCTAAAAGTGGCGCACAGTTACTTTCCATAGGAATTCCTATCGTCTGTTGGAAAACGCGACCACCAAATTCGACATAAAATTTTCGATAAAAAATTCTAAATTTTGAGTACATTAGTCTCAATGTTCTTCTTTTTTAATAAGTGCGGTTCTTAACAAAATATGTTTTTTCCTTCCCTACTACTATATTCTAAATTTCTAGTGAAGAAACACTGAGATGTATTAAATCTGCAATTACTGTTTTAAGTTTATTGTGTGGCAGGGTTGTAAATCTATGCAAATGGGCGAGACTGGTCGAGGATATCTTTGGAATTTTTAAGGATCCACTTCTGATTCACGCCGTTCGTGGAGTAAGCTTTATCACAATAATTTTAGGCGGTCAACAAAGTGGTGAGGAGCTGTGAAAGAGGTTTAATGGTTCATCGGAATGACCCCGCAATGAATCTCTGTTTGTATGGATTATTATGAAGTTTTGCTACCCAGTAGATGTAAGGGAATTGATTGTTTACATCATCGGCTTTGATGCCAAAGTATGCTAAAGCTGAAGTGTGCTCTTTTAACAATCTTGTCTCTCGATATTGTAGTATGGGTATAAGTTGGGTTTCCAGACGAACTGTCGATGCCCATCTCCTTCACAAGATAGTCGAAATAATGTTTCTTACATATGAACAGTATGTTGTTAGAACCTTTGTCTGCAGGGACAATTACGTAATTTTCAGGAAGGATGGTCAAAGCTTGGGATTTCTGAATTTCATCGTTGTTTTCAAGCGCCTGATGCGATTCACAATTTATTACTTCAATGACTTTATGGATCAGATCCAATTTATTAAAAGAGCAACTAAAAAGTAAATGACTTTTAATAAGAAAAAACATCTAAAAAGCAAATAAATAAGTAAATAAATAAAATGAGAATGGTGGAACAAGCTACAAATGTAATACATTATAATGGACGTCAATTCAATCTTTGATAGATCAAAACTCATCGCGTTTTATTGTTATTTTTTATCTTTTATTTATTTATTTTTTATGCGCTGACATGCACCAACTGATTCACAAAAATATTTAAGTAGATCTGGTTTCACACTAAGCTTTATTTCCAAATGAAAAGATTTGGGTTGCCTTTGGATTTTGTAAGAAGCGAGAGGCTATATCTGATTCGCACATTTGACAGCTAGGTTTTTATCCGACTTGTAAAGTGAAGACAAAATGGAGACGAAGAAATGCTAAATCCTAATAAAGTAACAACATCAATCATAATTTATTTACAAAGCACAAAAGATACATCACTTGTCGAAAGGCTGCTTCCATATGTATTTTATCTTTATCCTTTAATACACTCCGGATATTAATTGTATCATCTGGATGGATACCTCATTCTTTGATAAGTTGACAACATTCCTAACAAGCTCCAAATGCTAGGAGACATTACAAATGAGATTGATAGTGTCAATATAAACAAGCTTGATGTTAAATAGTGTTTACAGCAAACTTAATCTTAAACAAATTTAGGCTATTGTCCGACTTTTTCGCCAAAGCAAAATTGCACTTTGTATCATTTCTCCGTTATATAAACTATGTTATATCTTTCTTAAAGTAGTTAACACTTAAGGGTGGTCATCTGTTTATCGGGTATTCAGGAAATTTACTTTTAACAAGTGATAAAAAGGTGCACAAGGTATTTTATGTAAAAAACACGATAAACATTAGCACATGTGTAACTTAAAGGGCATTAACTTAATGCAGAATCTTTTATATTCCGAAATTCATCGACGGGCTTCTTCAAAATAAAGGTTCAATCCTTCAATTTTAGTTTCCGTTATACATTTGATATACCCCCGCTTCGGAGATTTTGGTCATCGTTTATCCAAGAGATCTCGAAATTAAGGATACTACAGACAATTCCACATAGGCCTCATTCCTAGACCTTTATCTTGAAATTGACAACAGAGGTAGACTTCAAACTAAGCTGTACGACAAACGCGATGACTTCACGTTTCCAATAGTCAACCTTGGTTAATTATTGGGTCAGTGTTGTTCATCTTTGTGTGTGT
>MJUU01062670.1:18679-29378 GCA_002080025.1 Modiolus philippinarum
TAAATGTCAAGGAGACAACATCCCATATCCAGGTTAAAACGACCCAAAACAAAGCATCTAGGGGTCACCGTACGGTCTTCAACACAGTGAGGAACCTCACACCATATAGCAAGCCCTAAATGGCCCCAAAAAGGTTAAAAAGTGAATAAATCAATGGAAACAAACCACATCCAATAACCCAAATATCAAGAAAATAAAATTTGACAAGCCAGTCACCAACATATTCCTGACTTGGGACAGGCGCAAAAATTGCGGTGGGGTTAAACTCGTTTTCTTGGATCCAAACCCTCCCCCTATGTGTGGTGAATGGCTAAAAAATAAATACACAAAAAGGCTCACAGTAAAAATCAAACTAGAAAAAAGTCCAACTTATCAAGACGAGTACCCTTACAATGAATTACATAAAACGTGAAAACAATACGCACAGGTACTGTCCGGACAAATGCTCGCAGTTACTGACAGCTAGCTAAGGACATAATTTCCGTTGACTAAGATATCAAGCCTTCTTACATATGAAACTTCAATTGAAATACTTCTAAATAGATTTGGTATAACAACATCATCAATTATGAAAGAAGAACATGATATTGTGCAATGCCAAATACTGCCAATATGAAAAATTGTTTTAATTTAGTTATGGTGTAAAGCATTTAGGAGATGATCAATGTTTTTGCCAACAAAAACCAAAAGTAAAGACTTAACAACAATGCTGTATTTATATCCTTTATGAATTAGTTTGTTCAACGGGTTATAGTTTGGAAGGACAATTTTTGAATTTATGCGCTTTGTAGAAATGTATTACATTTTCTACTACGCATATGCAGAAACTAAATCAATAGTAACTTTGGTATCTTGTTATTATTTATTATTTTTCCAGCTTCTCCTGCTTACAGAGTTTATGTTTATATTTACGATTCGTTACGCGAGAGCTCGAGCTAGCACAAATTAAACGGACCTTCCCATTAGACATAGTTACATGTATTGATCATTAAAGAAGTTCTTTAATTGATATCAGTCCCTTGTGGAAAAATTTTAAGTTTCGGCCACTTACTCTGATTCAAGACTCTTTCTTTACTTAATAATGGGATAATTTCTTTTAACTGTCTACATGTAGGACTTTTTAATGGCAATTACTGGACATTTCCGCTAGCCATAAAACTGGTGTAACCAATTATTTCTTTTGAAATGCCTGTATAAAGTCAGTACCAATGCGCTCTACAATTTTGCCGTTGGTTTCCACTTGATTTGTCTTTTTGTCTCATGGACTTCGGTAATTTTGTTATTACTCTTAATTACTACATTTGTATCAATATTACATATTTTCATATTCGAGTATTCATTGATCTAGGATGCTCAAGTTGGTCAATAACTAAAAGATAGTACCTTTACGGCGATGAACCCTAAATATAACCAATTAGAACTTGGAGCATACGTGAAAGTCGATCTTTTAATATCATTTGAAACATGTCATAAAATGATGTTAATCCGTTTAAACCATAATGTTAACAGCCGTCTTGAAGTTACCATAAAGTGTGAATGTTTGATGATTGTTGAAGGCATCTTGGTGACTTCAGGATGAAGAACAACAATAAAAGCGTTGCTCCATTTGCTGAATCTAAGCATGTATTTGTAAACACATCTACATTTACTCAATAACCCTATATGTGTTCATGTGTGGGTATTTGAAGTGTATTTAGGTGGTGTCACAATATTAGCCCAAAACAGTTGTATGTAATATGTATTTATTTGACACTGAAATGGAACTTTTTATCAGAGCTTCAATAGATTTTGTACCCCATGACTTTCTTCTTTCTATTTCTACGTTTGGCATGCGGCAGAGGGTCGCTAATCGTTGCACCATTTTCAAATAGAAAAAAAATGAAAGGATATGGAGTGAATGTACATGTGACAAAAACGCACACGATAAATAAATAACTCCAGTTTATCAAGGACAGGGCTCTTATTCATGTCTACATTTTGATGTCGCCTGAGGGTCTTCAACCAGTGCTGAACAATGTTCACCCCCTCAAGCGAGATCAAGAAGGACCCAAGGCTATTTGTGCATGTGTAGCACTAATTTGATAGAATATAACTCTGAGAGCTTGGCATTAATCGTGTATTCAGATTTATTTTCAAAAAAGATATAATTTTGGTTTTTGTCCATCTTAAAGATCTATCAGCGATTGCGTTTAATCAAAGTTCTGAAAACAGTTAATTTGTGACTTTTTAATAGTGATTCAAAATAGGCATNGGGGGGGGGGGGGGGTGTATATCACATTAAGGTGTCACACAATCAATGCAACAAATTTGAGATAGGAATATAAGTGAAAGTAGTTTCGTAGGTCTATATAATCACAAGACATACTTTGTAATGTTTCACATTGAATGCTTATGATAATCTAATGCAGAACTTATTGTAATATATATATTTTTTGTCATGACATATATTAAAAGATGGGTAACCCGGCATTCCAGAGTCTTTTAAAGGGCTTCAAATTAATTAATCTTTGACATAATGTAAAGTAAGTTCCTCTCAAAAATATATTTGGTGTTTGGAAGATAACCTAAGGCAAAGTGTCCAAGAAGGATTGTCATTTCTAGTAGAAATTGTAAAACAAATCAATTAACGGTTTCAGATGCTCAATTAGTATAGATACAGGCGGCAATAGATACAGTCGGCAATGATTGGTTATCGGTATCAATAATGATGCTGAGGTACTTCAAACAATAGAATGAATACAAAAACAATGTGGATCAATGGTATTAGCCGTACAGAAATGACAATATTACAGGGATAGTTTTCATTGTAGGAATAAAAGTAATTTTTGACGAGTTTATCGATGCGATGTGTAAACGCGGCCTTTCACTCACAAACTTTACATAAAGTCCGTGTTTACACATCCATTAACTCCTCCAAAATTACTTTTATTTCTTATAATTCCAATTCTTTGCACCTTAAACAATGTTATCACTGAATTTGACGTCACCATATAATGCACTTTTTAGCCTCGGAGTGTATATTCATGGGCAAGAAGCGTTTATAGGAAAAACAACTTCTTTGTTTTTCAAGACGTTAAGCAATGACATTTGGCGTTGCATTTACAATTGGAATTATAATTATATAAATGTTAAAAATTTCAATGTAAAACTCTTAGCTTCTACTCAATTTTCATAATAAAGTTCATACTTACATAGGAAAACAGTAAAATACGCCAGTACTTCTGACCACATTACAAATAAATTTATCCTCTGTAAAAAATAATGTATAATAATAAATACACAATAAAAATTAACACTGTGGCATTGTTTTATGAGACAGTAAATATCAGAATTATATGTAGCATTCGTAATGTAGACATATACCTCATTTGAAACAAAACCGTGCCTTACGTAATCATTCGATGACGACTAATGGATACGTCACTGGGTTCAACAAGTAGAAGAAGTGCGACTTTTGTCACTAAGCCGGGTACAAATATTCAAAATAAAAAAACTCATTCAACAAACCGATTATAATTGGATTAAACATAATTTGCAAATATTGCATGGTTAGGACTGTCTATGACTCGAGAATGAATTTAACTTTGATATCAGAATTTTAAGCTACAGTGATAGAAGTACAAAAATATCTGGTTTGCTCAGTTTAAAAACTGGTTGTTTGTGTCGTTTTAGGAATTTCTTGTAATTGTGGTCTGACATGATAGCTCATTATTGCAACATTACAACTGTCGGCGATGACGCCACAATGTAAACATGGTCATTATCATAAATGTTTGAAGTGAAGTAACATCCGAAGGCAACGTCATATAAAAAGTTAAATTTGTAGCGAAAACTTCAAAAACAGAAAAAAGGCGGAGATCTAGCTAAATATTCTGTTTAAACCGAGATTTGTTGATTTTGAAGAGATTTAGCAAACTATTGCACGAGACCTTTGCCCGGTATCGGTAATGATGCTCGAGAGCTTCAAAGACTTTGTGGCATGTTATTCAATTACCGTTTAATACCCCTCTCCGGTACAATAACCCCTTTTAGTATGATGCTTACATGTAAATTTCTGAAATTAGTGCAAACCATATGAAAGAGTACCTTAATAAATTTGAATTAAAAACTTTTGATTTGTTAAATATTGGAGTTATTTGAATTGATTTTAATATGAAAAACAAAAAATTACAAAAAATTTTATTTTAATCAGTTGCAAAACAGAATTATCAACATTTGGAATCTTTCACTTTTTATACATTTTGTCCTCTTAGGTGCAAGGCTAGAATAGACAGTACAAATAACCTCCATGTAATATGGCCCACTGTGTCGGAGGAGATGATCTTTGTATGCATTTCCCATAGGGTCCTATGTTAAACTATGCTTCCCGTTGGCGGTAATCTTGGATCTAATGTGAAATTATTGGACACATTTTTCAAAGTGGGCCACCAAAAGGACCACTGGGACCAAGTTTGATTCCAATAGGAAAAGTAGTTTCAGAGGAGAAGATCTTTGAATGTGTCTCCCCATAGAGTTCAATGTTAAACTAGTTTCCCACTGGCAACCATCTTGGATATGACACAGACTTGCAAGACACATTTTTCAATAAAAGATAATGAGGGACAATTGTCACCAGGTTTTGTTCCAATCAGCAAAGTAGTTTCAGAGGAGGCGATCTTTGAATGAGTATTCCCATAGGTCCAATGCTAAACTAAGTTCCCCGCTGACAGCCATCGTAGATTGCAGAATTGCCAGACATTTTTTAAAGACCACCCAAGGACTATTATGACCAAGTTTGATTCCGATTAACTGAGCAGAACTTGAATGTGTTTTCCGATATGGTTCAGTTTTAAAGTATGTTCCCTGCTGGCGGCCATCTCAGATCTGACGGGGGCTTGCCGGACGCATTTTTCAAATGGAACCAACTAAGGACAGTGGTAACCAAGTATTGTTGAAATTTGTCAGGTGTCTCACAGGAGAAGATCTTTGAATGAGTTTTCCCATAGGGTCCAGTGTTAAACTTTGTTCCCTGCTGGCGGTCGTCTTGGATCTGATTGGGACTTGCCGGGCACATTTATCAAAGATCGCCAACTAAAGACAGTTCTGACAAAGTATGATTCCAGTTTGCCAGGTAGTCTCAGAGGAGATCTTTGATCAGGTTACCCATAGAGCAAATGTTAAACTAAGTTCCCCGCTAGCAGCCATCTTGGGTGAGGTCGGTAACTTTCGTCATGAAGATAAATTGTAGTCCTTGACATACTGAACACTTTTAATTAAGTTCTTCAAAGATAATGAGGGACAATTGTCACCAGGTTTTGTCACCTAAATCTAAATCTTAACCACTATCTAAAATCGTTTTTGAAATATAAGGCAAAAGGTATTAACGTGCGAAAAATTTGACCAATAAAGGGCAATTACTCCTATATCGGTATTCATATTTTCTTCAAAATTTCTACATGGGTAGATCTTGATATGCTGAACATTTTTTTTTTTTGCAATTCAAAGTTGACCTCAATGGGATTTTCTTCAAAATTGCAGGGCAGGTAGATCTTGTCATGCTGATCATTTTTACCCCCTTGTCAGATTTTTTATATCTGTAATCTGTAATCGTTTTTGAATTATTTGGCAAAAAATTCACCCCTATGTGCTATTTTTAGTAACGGCAGCCATGTTGTTTGGTCCTCGGACTAATCGAACACAATTTTGAAACTAGATACCCTGGTTATGATTCAGACCAAGCTTGGTTAAAATTGTTTGATTAAAATTGGCTCAGTGGTTTAAGAGAAGATTTTTGAAAAAGTTACGACGGACGAATGACGGACGCCAAGTGATGGCAATAGCCCACCTTGCCTTTTAGGCAAGGTTCACCAAAAATACATTTCTTGTCTACATTTTTTAGATGTTAATTCTATTTCATGTTTATATTATTTTGTTCTCCATGTACGACAGCTACACTAACGTTCTAACTCTGTCTAATTTTTCAATCTCTATTGTCACAACATGTCTACATAATTATCTCGACAATCCGACTTTTTAAACCTGATATCTAGACAACGCAACTTCATGATGGCAGCTACGAGCAACATCTCGACCTCAGGATGAGAATTTGAGATATGTGATGTCGATTTGTCGAGAAAAATACAGAACTACAGAACAGTTGTGACAAAGTATGATTCCAGTTTGCCAGGTAGTCTCAGAGAAGATCTTTGATAATGTAACCCATAGAGCCAATGTTTAACTAAGTTCCCCGCTGGCAATCATCTTGGGTGAGGTCGGCAACTTCCGTCATGAAGATAAATTGTAGTCCTTGACATACTGAACACTTTTAATCAAATCTTAACCACTATCTAAAATCGTTTTTGAAATATAAGGCAAAAGGTATAAACTTACGAAAAATTTGACTAATAAAGGGCAATTACTCCTATATCGGTATTCAGATTTTCTTCAAAATTTCTACATTGGTAGAACTTGATATGCTAGACATAAAACAACACACAATGTAGATTCTTGTAAATTGAAATGTGTTTTTGTAGGGATTGCAATTCAAAAATGACCTCTGTCGGATTTTCTTCAAAATTGCAGGGCAGGTAGATCTTGTCATGCTGACCACTTTTACCCTCATGTCGGATTTTTGATATCTGTAATCGTTTTTGAGTTATTTGGCAAAAACAGCAATTCACCCCTATGTGCTATTTTAGTAACAGCAGCCATGTTGTTTGGTCATCTGACTAATCGATCACAATTTTGAATCTAGATACTCTGGTTATGATTCAGGCCAAGCTTGGTTAAAATTGTTTGGTTAAGATTGGCTTAGTGGTTTCAGAGGAGAATATTTTGAAAAAAAATACGACAGACGGACGGAAGGATATACAGACGCCGGCGGACGCCAAGTGATGGCAGTAGTGATAAACTTATTTCTATTTTCAATCATGATATCAGATATATTGACAATATCCTTACTATTGACAATCCCCAGTTTTTATACTATGTCGAACTCATTTACCCACAAGAACTGAAATTTAATAAAGAAAACACTGATCCTAACTACTGACCATTTCAATCTAACTATCATCGTTGACTCTGGAAAAATTATAACTAAAATTTATGATAAAAGGGGTGATTTTGATTTCACTATTACTTATTTCCCTTTTCTTGATGGCGACGTTCCGGTAGCTCATTCATATCTCAATTTGTACGATTCGCACGCGTCTGTTCTACTCTTGACGACTTTAATGAACGTAACCTTACTATCACATCAAAAATTCTGCAACAAGGTTATAGATTGATAAACACATTTACGAAGTTTTATAGAAGATATTAACATTTGATATCTAAATATAATGCCACACGCAAACATCTTATTACTGAAGGCATTTCCCATCCTCGTTTGTACGGAATTGTTGTTAGAAAATGTCAAAAATTGATTAAAAAATCCAGAAAAGGTGGGACGTAACTTACATTCTTTACGTAATAGGGGATATTGACCGGTTTCATGATTCCGTTCAATTGGCTTTGGGATCCAATGACCTGAAAATTTTACAGTTATACTGGCCTCTCACCGATACTGCCGATGTCTACAGAAATCCATGATGATTCTTTACCAAAACCTTCGAGAAGTTTTGAATTTGATTATTATTCCGTAGTGCAACAGTGTTTTACCAGCAGACTTACTCCTTGAGCTAGCCGACTGTTTAGCGACGAGCACACCTTGACCCATCTTTCTAAATTACGTTTGTCTTATTCTTTCCTTCTCAAGATTGTGGTCTTGGGGTTGTTGGTGTACCTGTATTGGGTTTTATTTGTATGTTTATTATACAAAAGGGAAACGGGATAGAGAAAGGGGGATTTTGGTAGCCATAAGCCCGTTTAACCATACCGCTAGCTGTTGCAAGTGCCGGTATCAAGTCCGGCTATCCCGATTTCCTATCGTTGTCGTTGTCTATGTTTGTCTTTTGTCATTGAATTGTTTTTCATGTGCAGTTCACTGGATTGTAGCACGTGATTGTAATTTTCGGCCATTGTAATTGCTTCCTGTTATCTTTTCTTCATTATAAAAGAAAGTTACTGATAGAAGATTATTGAACAATGATAAATTCTATATTAAAATGATGAAATAGAAAACTAAAACTTTTTATTTCGAAATAGTGCTAACATGAGAGTTCTCTTACACCTTCAATAAATGGGCATTAAATCTATACTTTGATTAAAATAANTTGAAAGGGGGGGGGGGGGTTATGGTTTTTTATTTTTCTTGACAGAAAAAAATTATTTAGTTTTTTAACTAGTATAAACATTTTTTTTGTTTTTGAAAATACCGGTCGGTAAGCATTATTTTTTGGGCAGAAAGCCCCCTTCAGAATATTATTTTTCATCATTTTTGCAGACAAAAAATTTTTTTCACAAAAAAATCAGCTTCAGAATATTTTTTTTCGAAAAAACCATAACCATATGGTCGGTCGTAATCATTTATCTACGTCACTTTCAACTGGAATGTTCGAATAGTTGTGGTGCTAGTGTTGCATAATATCGGTTTTCGAGAATATTACCATTCCTGATCCTGTTAAATTATTATTGAATTACCTTTATGGCTGAAGCAGTCTCTAATAGAGTTGTGAATTTACAAAAGAATAAGAAACAATTTGATCTAATCCAGTCGAGAGTTCCATATGGTATGATTTTCCTACTTCATTCTTTAGTTATATCGACAAACAGGTTATCTGATATCTAGTAAACTCATGCGTTGCCTGAGGAAAATGCATTAATAATTTTTAATAATTTTTAATAAAATTGATATTGAAAAGGCTTATTAGTTTTATGCGTGATAATCATGTACAAAGAAGCAAGTAAAATTACACGTTGGGTCATCATTGCACAACTGCGCCTGGCATCGCGTCAAGTTTGGCCTTGCAGTCCAAACCTCTATATTCTGTCACAAGAATGTTACTACCTTAAATAAATGTATTACTTGCTAATATTGTGTGCAATATGCAAATTCACTCATTTAACACATGTTGTATGCTGTAGAATACCACTCATTGCATTATCCTCTTTGCAACTAGTTTTTGAGCATCAAGATATTTTATTTTAATCAAATATTAATATATATATATATATATATAGTAAAACGGAAACAAGTCCGTTGCTAAAATCGTCATAAACAATCGTCATAAACTGACTATGGATGCAACAACATTAAGTTATGTGCATGTTTTGTTTTGTATTTTTAGAATAATAAAAAATATGAAAGTGTAAGTAGTTAAATGCTTCAGGNCGTTTCTCAGTAGATAATACATCTATTATTGTTATACATTAAAAAATATTTGTGGTTAATATGTTTTACATCAAATGAACGATGCACTCATACTAACAAAAATATTTTTCAGATATTTTAAATTTTTAAATGTTCAGCCTCGCCTGACGAAGATTCTATGTGAATTGATAATTAGCGACTAATTTAAGACCTTTTGTAGATATTTCATGAAAATATTTACATTTATTAGTGTGTTTATTACATTTTTTATACAAGCTATATATATATATATATATATACTATAACGGAAACAAGTCCGTTGCTAAAATCGTCATTAACTGACAATGGATGCAACAACATTAAGTTATGTGCATGTTTTGTTTTGTATTTTTAGAATAATAAAAAATATGAAAGTGTAAGTAGTTAAATGCTTCAGGTAGGATTTAATTTTTTCCATTTCAATATTTTATTTAATCAAGGAAAAGAAATACCATTCATTCATTCATTATTTGTCCTTTACAATATTAACATTGTTTCATTGTTCAGTATTTGATGGTTAACATAAATTTTATACATGGGATCAGATAATGTTAGTGCGTAGGAAGAATATGCAATTTGTCTGACTTGCATTTTTGTGATGTGATAATAAATTTATTAAGACGGTATAGTTATGGAAGAGCTTAATCGCGATATAATTATTCATAAAGAGAAATAATTTAGTTTGCATTGTTCAGATAGAATCTATGTCATAAAGCAAAGATAAATAATAAAAGAAATTTCATTGTCATGTGTTCATGAAGGTATTTTCCTGTATTTCAAACATTGAAATAGGTTCTTCGAGATGTTTGTAAATAAAAATAAAATCAAAATGTTTATAATACAAGGATGAAAACTTGGACAAAGATGTCAGAGAGGAATTTATAATTTTCATCTGAATAGATTACTGAAACTAAATGTCTGTCAACCGTTGATGTTTGTGAACAAAAAAATTGGATATGGAGTAAATGTACATGGGACAAATCCCTATAAATACATCGTATGATTAAGAAAATGGAACAACACTTTTATGGTTGTTCTTCTTCTTGGAGTAACCATGAGGCCTTCAAAAAAGAGCAAACAGTACTACCTGATAGTAAGTTCAAGACGGCCCCCAGCACCAGTATGAGTGGAAATCACTTGCTAAATGAACAAAGCTACATCCATGTATTGTAACTGTTAAGAACATGTCTCTTACTTCAGCAGTGCACATCAGCGTGTCATAAAATATTCTAAGCACGTTGTCGCACATTTGCGCTGATAGTCTCAAACGTGTAACCGTAATTTGCAGCAACCGGACGTTCGATTGACTTTTAAGTAAATGATCTCAAAATCAAGACCAAATTACATACAAGGACCAACTAAAACAAATACACAGCATACAAGTACCAAAATTAGTGCATATATATATATATATATATATATATATATATA
>MJUU01062670.1:40214-53286 GCA_002080025.1 Modiolus philippinarum
GACTTTTCTGCGGCGGCGGGGGACATAGCTACGCGTAGCAATCTTGTTATTCTTGAAAATTGTCCCGAATAGCTTAAAGAATGGTTATGCTAAGTTTCACGAAAAAATCAACAGCAGAAATGAATAATTAGTTTGGTCTTTAACAGAATTTGTTCAGTTACCGCTTCGGTTTCGATTGTCGAAATGGCCATAGGGTCTGTAAGTCTCGTCATGTGACCCTCGAGAATTCACGATAAGATTGCAATTCGAAAACGTTTCCCGCTAAAAAGTGACGTCTGAGGATTATGACGTTCCAGTTTTCGTTTGAAACGTCAAATATATTCGTTAGAAATGTAACTTCCGGGTACAATTAATGTGCCCGAAAGTTACATAATTGGACGAGACTTACAGGCCCTATTGTAGGAACTAAATTTACAGTAACTCCGGTATTTGGTTATTTATAGTTAAACTAAATGTTGCATTTGTAATGATGTTTTTCAGATATTGTGTTTGTGTTGGACAGGTCTGGAAGTCTATCAGAAGAGAATGTAAACGACGCACTTGATTTTATATATAACGTGACTTCCTACATGAACATAGGGGCAGACAGCACACAGATATCTGTTGTGACTTTCAGTGAAGATGTCAGAACTGAATTTAATTTAGCAGATTATTCAAACAAAACGGAATTATTGGCTGCTATAAATAATCTGAAAGGAATGTCTACAAGTGGCGGGACATATACTTTTAATGCCCTGCAACATGTACGTGACAACACGTTCACATCTATCGGATCGAGGTCAGATGCAAACAAGACAGTGGTTGTTTTAACTGATGGTGCTTCCACTGACTTATCTAGAACAGTCAGCCTGTCTAACTCGTTAAGGAATACCTTAAATGCTGCGTTATTTTCCGTAGGAATAGGTAGTGACCCAGATCAGGATGAATTAAAAGCAATAGCAAATGACCCAGATAATTATTATGTACATTCAGTTTCGGATTTTATATATCTTTGCAACTTAATACCGGCCATTGTTCCAAAACTAGGTATAGTTTTTAGATTTCAGTAATCAAGGAAATGATATCAATTTGTAAATGGAATTTTAATATGCAAAAATCTGATATTAAATAACACCCCTATTAAGCTATGTACTGTTTAGATAAAGGTAAATGTTAAACCGTACCTAAACATTATCTGAACGAAACGTTATCCAATGTTACTTAAAATAAGAAAGTTTTCATTTTCCTCAACCGGGCAAAGGACTAAACCAATTATACGCGAACTCTTCTTTCCTAAACTATTCGTCGAGAACTCAGCTTAACAGGGATGAATAAGAGGTAAAATCCCTCAGAGTATAACAAAGATGCATCAATGCTAAGCACACAATGCAAGTTTTAAAATATAATGTTGGATGAAACTATCAACAAATTAACAGCATAAGTACATTGTATCAAAAACTCAGTAATGGACTTTGAGCGGTGCCAATTTAAGAGTAATATGAACCGCGTACGATGGCATTTTTATAGTTTTTTACTTATGGGTTTTCCCTTCCTTAGTTTGAATCAAACTTATCCAGTTATTGTTTTATTTGACAGTAATAAGCAATGAAATGATATATAGTAAATGCACATGAGACAAAGTCTCTACAAATACATGACAAAACCAAGCGATGGAACAACGCTTGTATTGTTGTCCTTTGTCTTGAAGTAATGTCTTTTCCAGTATAAGGGAACCTGTTAGTTACAAAATTTCTCTAAAACATAATGTCGAATCACATACCCACAATTACAAAAACAGGATAACAGCAAATACATACAATGGCCAGGAACTACAATTACATGCCACAATTTAAAAGCAAACTGCACCAGAAAAACAATAATGAAATCAAGAGACAAACATAGATAACGATAGGTATTTTGTATGTCTCTGATCGAATACATTGTTTTACTTTAGATTCTAGTGCTGCAGCAACACTTGCCGCTGACTGTCCTGTAGACCCAGATGCACCTACAACAACAACATCAACAACTACAACACAAACAACAACAGCAACAACAACTACAACAGAGGAGTCCGCATCTGCAGCAAACCTAGAAAGCAGCTCATCAAGTAAGTTCACTTATTGACTCACAATTCTTATATTGATTCAACATGATAATACTTTCATATATTGGCATTTTATATTCTGTGACATTCTGAACACCAGTTTATAGAGCTCGCATTTCGTTAACCAATTAACAATCAACAACAGAACAGATCTTTCAACACCATATATTTTTACGAATTGTGTGATGGGTCTCAGATGTAAAGCAGATCATGCTCATACGTCCGGAGCACCTAATAGCACTTCTATTAGGGGTTCACTGTTGTGTGGTGTTTATATTTAAGAAATAAAACATGGCCGCCATACTATATTGTCATTATAACATGGGCTTGAGTTGTTTTTAAAATATGCAAAAACAACGAAAGCCCATGTTATAATGACAATATAGTATTTGGCAGATATGATTTATTTCGATTCTAATATGGAAATTTCACCCATTTTATATCCGAAGCGAGCAGCGACTATCTAATGGTTCCGTAATATTTTGATTTTGATAAACAAACTCGCTGACAAAACTCTTTCCACAAATACAATAAAAACTTACTTTTGTTTGATTTAATTGCTATTTTAACTGTAGAAAATGCCTCAAGTCCTCATAATCTCCATTTAAACTTTCAAACCAACGCTGCTTACGAACCGGACATTACGATTTTATTTGTGACGTCAAAAGAAGAAAAATTAGTTTGTCCCGAACATTGCCTTTTCAAGTAGAAAAACTCGCTGACAAAACTCTTTCCACAAATACAATAAAAACTTACTTTTGTTTGATTTAATTGCTATTTTAACTGTAGAAAATGCCTCAAGTCCTCATAATCTACATTTAAACTTTCAAACCAACGCTGCTTACGAACCGGACATTACGATTTTATTTGTGACGTCACAAGAAGAAAAATTAGTTTGTCCCGAACATTGCCTTTTCAAGTAGAAAAAATTCTATAATGAATTTCGGAAACAAATTTAATTAAAAATTTGTAAGTGGATGGTAGATTTTGACAGTTAAAATGAAAAATAGATTCAAAATATGCAACAGAAACTATGCATCTTTTGCGCATGTACAAAGAGTGTTATATTGGTATTATAACATGACTCTATTTACAAAGCTAATACAGGAAGCCATATTAGAATTAGTTTCTTTCATCTCCGTAATTTAGGTTCTTTGTCTGTATGTGACCCTTTTATTGCCATGTATTCTGGATTTATTATTTTGGTCCTTGCTTCTGTATTCATTTGAAAATTTATCTATTATGACAAGTTTTCTCGCAAATGATTCAATGGTTCTTCAATGAGTACCCTCGGATTGTTAATTATTTTGTGATTGTCTTCTATTAGTTTTTTTTGTCGGACAAAGGATGATAGCGATAGTAAAAACAGATATGATTGTTAAAGATACCGCATCCATGAGTAATAAGTAAAATGGTAGAAGAGTTGTTCGACATTTTGTAATGAATTATGCTCGGACCGGTGCTTGGAACCGTCTTGAAACTTACTATGAGGTATGAGCAAAGCTCTTTGTAAAAGAAATCAAGGAAAGCCAAATACAGGTGTTGATCCATTGCTTGTTTTACAGTGTATTTATAGAGCCCTTGCCTCATGTGCTTTACTCATATGCTTTCAATGTTAATTCTTGCTAAACAGGAATGCTTTTTTTTGTAAAGTGAGTATAGTATTAAAAAATACCAATAATGCCAAATTTAGTACAACCATTTTTTAAGTCGAAACATGTGGATGGACCAAATGGAATATATTGGCAACAATAATTGCATCAAAATTGTAATTAATAAACAGATAAACATTCCTTTAAGTTTGCACAACGTATTGATTTTTATGTATTTTATCTTTTTGAACTAGTTCTGTTAACATAAATTTTCACTCCCAAAAATATGTATTTAGTAACATCTACAAGTTACTGAAATAATACCAAAACATCTTTACAGCCAAACAGTAAAATGGGAATGATCCGTCCTGAAATATCTCCCCTTTGCATAGCTCTGTCCTTAGCTGATTTTGGCTCTCCATTTAGGTCTTTTGGTTATTTGCTCTCTATCTGATTTTACAATTTTTTGGTTTATGGTCCTCCAAATGTTTAATTTGATCTTCACTGAAGAGACATAAGTTGTTGAAATGGCCATATGCAGAAACTAAATTCACAAAACCTTCGATATTTTGTTATTTGGTTATAGATACCAATCCATGCTTTTACAATATTCTGTAATATGATTGCTTTAATTACATGTGCTGAACTTAAAATTGGCAAAGGACATGTCATCCTTCAATATGAATCAAGAAACAGTCATGGGAAATCATTACTCTAATATATATATATATATTTAATTGCAAAAGAACCTAAGAACATTGTGTGAATGTAACAGGTTCTGAGTTATCAGTTAATGACTTACAAAATACATTTTTCTTACACAGGTAGTGTTGTATGGGTAGTGGTGGCAGTATTAGGCGTTATACTAATAGCATTACTTTTAACATGCTTGGCTTGTTTCTTGAAAAAGAAGAAAAGGTTTGTAAAAAGAAATCAAAACGACTGCTTTTTTGAATAGCAATTGAACAACTGTACTTTCACAAGAACTTTATG
Source organism: Modiolus philippinarum (assembly GCA_002080025.1). Classification (NCBI taxonomy): domain Eukaryota; kingdom Metazoa; phylum Mollusca; class Bivalvia; order Mytilida; family Modiolidae; genus Modiolus; species Modiolus philippinarum. Next base: position 44,886 of record MJUU01062670.1, read on the forward strand.
ATACTTGTTTGTGATATACGACAATAATACATTTTAGTTGGATTGGGAATTCGGTAGTCACGACCTGTGGCGCATGTGTAGAATGCAAATTCTCACAAGAACATGATTCTATAAATTCTTAAAAAATAAAGAACAAATTGCAAAATATCAATCGATTTAGTGAATATATCTACATTGTACTTCACAATAGGTTCATACATTCGGATTCTGAACCAAAAAAAGCAAGCATTTTAATATGTTTCATTGTTTGTCAGGCGTCGTACAAAACAAATGATTGTATGGTTCTGTTCTTGCATTCTCTAGCTCTACCTCAGCAACAGCAATCGTTTTTTGTCTTAAATGGTAAAAATCGTCATAGTATTGAAAATTTATCCTTCGTTCAAACTGTACTAGATTATGAAATTTTCTTCCAACAAAATTGGTGTTTAAAATCTGTCATACTATATTTATTACAGAAAGCAAGATGAGATTCATGAAACATACCAACAGGTTGAATTTTTACCAACGCCATCTGTACAAGCAAAGCCAATGTTCAGGGAAGCTTCAATTCTTTCAAATGGTTGGACGTCTGGAATGAACAAAGAAAAAACTCTAGTAGAAACGTCAATCAATCTTACTCGAGAATCGACAAAGTCGCTAAATGCTGCTATGTACAAAGAAATGTTTCAATTTAAGCCGTCCGCGGAGTCCAAAGAGCATATCTAACTTATTTATGATATTTATCTTAGCTTACTTGCAAAATATTTCTGATAAATAAACAAACAAAAGTCACGTCAAAATATTTAACACTGTTATTCAATACGGATGTTCTTCTACGTGATTGACTTCAGTACCGGAATTGACATATTCAACACGGCGGGTGTCATATAAGAAACAGCAGATGCTTACTCTACTGGTGCAACTGATACCATTATTGTTTTCAATACGGGACTTTTGAATCGCGTTTACTCCGGAAAAAGTTCTATTTTTATACGAAAAAATCAATACATCAGTGCTTCGAGAGGGGATCACTAATGAATGGACACTGTTGAGCGAAGGGAGATTTATGTTCAAATTATTTGTAGCGCTTCAGCTTAATTGTTTTTCGTCAATTAAAATCTACTTGAAGAATTGTCATATAGGAAAAATTATAAATGCACTTCAATTTCATAAATTGTTTGATTTTTCATGAGGAATATGTTTATTTCAATAGGTTTGAAAATCCAGTTTTCTTCTTACTGGTATTTGAGGCGATCGTTTCCGCCTTCAATTACACGAGAGGTCCTATATCCACAGTCCCGTATTGGTTCGGTGTTGTTAATCTGTATGTGTGTCTCCATTTTTTTTTCTGTGCTGTACATAAATGATGTCTCTTTGTGTTTCCGAAGTTATCATTGTCTTGGAATGCTTCTTCTTGGAATGACGGATCGGTTCTACCTTAGTTTATTCGATGCAGTCAGAACTAGTATTACAATGAGGAATCCCTATTTGTGCTGTTCTTTGACTAATTTTGGTCATCTGCAGTTTCATCATATTCGAAGTGAAGCTTAATATTAGCAAAAAGTTTTAGTGGTGAATGTTTTTTTTTCTTTTTTTATAACTCACTAATTTCTTGACAATTTCTGTTGTAAGTTGGGATGGCGGTCATAGCAGCTTTCCAAATCGCTGATGTTACTGATTGATTCAGAATGGTTTCTCTGATTATATACTGCGGTAGTGATATTTATAGATGTGAACAGGTAATAGCCAATTACCGACTTTTTTCACTCAATCAAGATCACGTGACACCGGACAAGTCGTCAAATTTACCGAAGACACCCTTGTGAATCAGCATCTTGGCATATGCAATCTATTGAGATATATATAAAACAAAACAAATATACACAAAAAAGTTATATTATTTTGATAAATTTCACCAAAGAAGATTCTTAACCTACAGGTCAGGAGATTTTTTTTTTCGTTTTGGTTAGTTTACATTGGAAACCACTGGTGTTTGTCCGGTGTAGAGTTGCTTCCCTTTGCATAAGTTTGTAAAACGCGCGGTCAAATTCGGGAACTCTGCTTCAATTAGCAAATAGACTATTAGAAGCCAGCATACAGCTAAATAATTTGCAAAAAGATTTTTCCCGATGTAATTCTTGTTAAGTTCATTATAATAAATTGTTATACCTTATAATATTTTCCTTATATAAATGCATTGGGGAAAAAATCGACAATTTGTCTGTTTTATTTTCTCAAACCAAAAAACGATCTGTTGACCACCTGCCTTATTTTGATTGGTTCAAAAATATCACTCTCATATCACATGATCTCCTGTCGTCTGCATAACAAAACTGGCGACGTGAATTGTATTCAGATGAAATGGAGCGTATTCACTCAGCCTTCGGCTTCGTGCAACAGTTCAGTCCTCGGGTCAAACAAAACAGCTGTTGTTTTCGGACCCAGTCAATAACTGTATAATATTTAGCATAGGATAACAAAATACCGACGTTACTCTTAATTTAGTTTCTGCATATGCGCATTTCGACAACTTATGTCTCTTCAATGCAGATCACATCAGAACAATACAAATATCCTTTCGTAAAATATTTGGAAATCCATACAGCGAAACATGTGTAAAAGCAGATATATATAACAAATTTCCAATTGGATCTAAACTGTAAGACCAAAATCAGCTGAGGACAAGTCTATGAGAGAGGGAGTGTTCCTTAGTTTTGAACAGAATTTTGTTAAATTCAGATATGGCAAGTTTTTAAATAAAATCGGTTTTGGGGCCAGCACCAAAGTATTGACTATCCTCGGGGATTAACAGTCCAGAAGCAAAGGCAGCGGCTCAGTGGTAATACATAACAAAATACCGAAGTTACTGTTAATTTAGTTTCTGCATACGCGCATCTGATTTGATACATAGTAAAAGACATTATTGTTCTGGTGAATTAAGGTGTCTGTAGGGTATTACTTTTATACTATAGTAATGATGTGGGAAAATGGTTTTATGGTGAGATTACTTCTAAAATATAACATTGATTTTGTTAATACTTTGTTTGTGTTTTGAAATCACTTGGGGTTACTATTGAAATAAGAGAATAAATTGTTAAACGTAATTGCTACTGTGATATTTATATAAATTTCTTTTATCGAATTTTATCCCTTGCTTAATTTCTGTTTTCCTTTAAATCAGCATCTGATTTACAACTCATGTGTTAACGTCAACTTTAGGTTAATGAAAATATTGCAAAAAAACAATTAATACCGAAGTTACTGTGAATTTAAATTCTGCATATGCGCATTTCGACAACTTATGTCTCTTCAGTGCAGATAAATCTAACGTTTGGAAGATCATACACTCACAGATGTTTAAAAACTGATAGATAACAAATAACCAATATGATCTAAATGTAAAGCCAAAATCAGCTAAGGACAGAGCTTTGCATGAGGGACATACTCCTTAGTTTTCAACAAAATTTACAAAAATTTAGATATTGTGAGGTTCCAAATAGAATCGGCTTTCGGGTCAGCACCGAGGTACTGACTGCTGGGCTGCTGAATACCGTCGGGGACTAACAGTCCACTAGCAGAGTCATCAACCCAGTGGTAACAAACAACTAAATACCGAAGTTACTGTTAATTTAAATTCTGTATATCCGCATTTCGACAACTTATGTCTCTTCAGTGTAGATAAAATCTAAACGTTTGGAACACCATGCACTCAAAGATCTTAAAAAACTGATAGAGAACAAATAACCAATATGATCTAAATGTAAAGCCAAAATCAGCTAAGGACAGAGCTTTGCATGAGGGAGATACTCCTTAGTTTTCAACAAAATTTACAAAAATTAAGATAATGTAAGGTTCCAAATAGAATCGGCCTTCGGGTCAGCACCGAAGTACTGACTACAAAGTTGGCGAATAACCTCGGGGACTAACAGACCACAAGCAAAGGCAGTAGCTCAGTGGTAATACATAACAAAATACCGAAGTTACTGTTAATTTAGTTTCTGCATACGCGCATCTGATTTGATACATAGTACAAACATTATTGTTCTGGTGAATTAAGGTGTCTGTAGGGTATTACTTTTCAACTATAGTAATGATGTGGAAAATGGTTTTATGGTGAGATAACTTCTAAAATATATAACATTGATTTTGTTCATACTTTGTTTGTGTTTTGAAATCAATATGTGGTTTACATAAAAAAGATAAAGATTGGGGTCACTATTGAAATAAGAGAATAGATTGTGAAACGTAATTGCTACTGTGATATCTATATAAATTTCTTTTATTGAATTTTATCCCTTGCTTATTTTTTTGTTTTCCTTTAAATCAGCATCTGATTTACAACTCATGTGTTAACGTCAACTTTAGGTTAATGAAAGTGTTGTAAAAAAACAACTAAATTTCGAAGTTACTGTGAATTTAAATTCTGCATATGCGCATTTCGACAACTTATGTCTCTTCAGTGCAGATAAATCTAAACGTTTGGAAGATCATACACTCACAGATGTTTAAAAACTGATAGATAACAAATAACCAATATGATCTAAATGTAAAGCCAAAATCAGCTAAGGACAGAGCTTTGCATGAAGGAGATACTCCTTAGTTTTTAACAAAATTTACAAAAATGTAGATATTGTGGGGTTTAAAATAGAATCGGCTTTCGGGTCAGCACCGAAGTACTGACTACTGGGCTGGTGAAAACCATCGGGGACTAACAGTCCACTAGCAGAGGCACCGACCTAGTGGTAACAAACAACTAAATACCGAAGTTACTGTGAATTTAAATTCTGCATAAGAGTAATATTTCAAAAACTTTCGATCTCTCTTCACATTATATAATTAGCTTTTGTAGATTTTGTAAATGTCTTCAAGATGAAGAACAGCAATGAAAACTTTGTTCCATTTGCTTAATTTTTCCATGTATTTATAGGGATTTTGTCCGATGTAAATTTACTCTATATCCCTTAATTTGTTCGTATGAAACTAAAATAAAGATATTGGTCAGTAAAATTGAACAAACATAAAACATAAAGCATTTTATGACCTTTGAAGTGAATTGATGAGTCCAAAATACATATTAGATTTTTTGTAAAATTAACTTATTTTAAAAAAGGGACGTTCACCATTGGAAAGTAAAATTTATCATGACTGTAAAGTTTTATGACAGTCCTTCGCAGTTATCAATACTGGTGAAAAATCTAGGTAGAATGCTGATGATAATGCTTTTTAAGTTTTTAAGTTGGAGTTATTTGTATCTAACTGTGGTTGTGAAATAGTTTTTACTGACAAAAAAAATTGTGTTATTTATTTTAAGAAGAGTTTGTTTCTTCATAATATGTTATGATGTAGGTATGTAGAGTAGCCTATACCATAGCACATTAGAGTTATAATGGAATAACAGAAAGAAACTATGATCTCTTTTTATTTGTTAAGTTTTAAAGGGAAGCGATTCTTTAAAGGCATAATTACAAAAAAAAATTCCATAATTTGTGCCTGCGGAAATGGTTTAGAGCAAGTTTGAACCGTATTGTGGTGAACATTCTATAATAACCAAAGGAATGCTACAGTCCACACTGTTCTTCGACCACTTTTATACATCGTTATTCAACGACAAGATATTGCTTTCATTTATAATAATAGAATATGACTTAAATTATATGAATTAAATAGGTGATTTTCTTTAATTTTTACAAACTAATTGAACACCAATAGTTAATTTCATTCATTAACTGTTTTGTTTTCGATATGATTGATAAACGTTTAAGTGTGACTTAGTGAATAAGCATTCTTGGGTATCAATTTTCAGATGTTCAATGAGCCATAAATGGAAAACAATAAACCGGTTAAAAGACGAGTCATGAACATTTCACTTTCAGTTCAGAATATGGGTATTCATTGTATAACATGTGTTTTGTTATTATAGCATTTTATTTTCTATCTTTTTCATTTTCTAGTCATGCTGTAAAAGGTAAGATTATTTGTCATCACTACAGTAGGAAAATCATAGATTATCGTCAAAAATGTTTTGTAATTTTGTGTTCCATATTAATATAAACTAATATACCATTGTAGATAAACAAACTAAACTGCACATAAACCATCAAATATCATAAAGAATTTATTAAAAAGACATGGTATTAACCGTTTGTATCCGTTTTCAATACATTTAAAAGAACAAGTAATAAATAATTTGTAGAAAGTTAAAACACTGTTCATAAAGTTATGCCTCCAGTTTTATGAAAATATTGCGCAAAATAATATCCCTGGTGTTTTCACTTTTTTATATATCTGAATAAAATGAAATCACCTACTGGTACCAGTCGTTACATAACAGAAAAATAGAAGATTTGGAGGGAAAGTAGATTGATTAATGTATAACAATCAATTACGTAGTACATGTTAAATTTTAGAGTTAAGACTAATGATATTTTGTTTGTATATCTATATTTGTTATATATTAGTATAATCTGCCATGATATAAAAAATCTTTCAGATGTAGTTTTTGTGTTAGACCGGTCGGGAAGTTTAGATTCTCAAGACGTGACTGATGCCATTGAGTTCATACACAATGTTACTGAGTGGCTAACAATTGGTACTGATGATTTACAAGTGTCGTTGGTTACATTTAGTGACACCGTTAGAGAAGAGTTTAATCTAGGTAACTTCACAAATAAGACGGAGCTTCTGAGCACACTCGACGGATTACGTGATATTAGCTCAGGAGGTGGCACATATACATTTGACGCTCTGAACTTTGTACTGACGTCATCGTTTGACGTCACCAGTGGTGGTCGTCTTGATGCTGAAAAAGCTGTTGTTGTTATAACGGATGGTGCTTCTACTAACTTATTAAAAACACTTGAAATGGCAGACCAAATAAGATCAGATCTTGGAGCAGAAATATACTCCATTGGAATAGGATCCGGTCAAGACGAGGATGAACTTAATGGAATTTCAAATGATCCAGATAGCTTTTATTCGTTGTCTGTTTCAGATTTTATATATCTCTGTAATTTAATACCTGCAATCGTACCAAAGTTAGGTAAGTCTCATTTTTTGCACCTTTGCCATATGTAAAAGTAAAGACGTCGTATTTCGGGTACCCGTTCACCAATACTCGTCTATACATTCAATTTACGAGTACTTTAGAATATTATACCGTGATATAACTTCATTTTTGTCTACACCTTTTTTTTTGCCAAATTTCCATAGAATACGGGGGTCATAACAAAATTACCGAACAATATAAAAATCGAAACATGGTAAAAATACATTGGCATTATTTAGGTAATTGATTTGTTTTCTGACCACATTGAGGTTCGAGAGAAAATTGTATGTCAATGATTTGTGATTGATTTTCGAGAGTATTGATTAATCTACTTGGTCACTTTTTTATAATATATGTGTGACTGAATGAACGGGTATGAATAATTTTCCTTTTTTCTGCAGTGAATAATGGTTCATTGGGCGTCAGGTCCATTGATATTCGATTTATGACTTATATTAATCAATATTTCTAATTTGCAACAATTTTGAAAACATATGGTGCATTGCCTAATAAACATATTTTCTGTTACTGTTTAAAGATAGTGAAGTAAACGCCACGCTATCAGAGAGTTGTCCACCCATTCCTACACCAGCTGTTTCTACGACGTCTACTTCGACAGAGACACCAGAACAAAGTACCACTGAACCTTCAACAACAACAGAATCTACAACCTCAAAAACAATCGAAACAACAACGACTACCACGACGGACGAAAGTACGATAACAGGTCAAACTACTAGCACAACACAGACATCAACTACACTGACGTCTACAACAGAACAAACGACCACAACAACAGAGTCATTAACAACGGAAACCACGGAAGTCAGTACACCAACTACTAAACCGATGACTACTTCTACAGAAGAACAAACCACGACAGAGCTGACAACGACAACAGAAGCAGCAACAACAGTTACTACACCAGAAACATCAACGGTTACCACTACTGAAGCAAGTACAACTACAACAACAATATCAACAACATCAGCTCCTACAAGTATAGATACGACTAGCATAGGGATTACTACAGAATCAAGTAATAGTAAGTATATTCAAACATGGCAGAAAACTTTGTAGCAAAGATGGTATTGTGATTGTATTGTAATTGTAAGTGACGCATTGATTTTCATCATTTATAATCTAAATCTAAGACCTTCAGACAATATTGTAAATATGTATCATTTAAACGACGAGTCTCAAAAACCATACGAAAGTAAATTATTATAACAGCATCTGTATACATTCATACTTTGATATACTTCTGGCTTTATAAAATGCAATTTGAGCTTCAATAGGCACAAATTCATATCATCCGATTAAAATACGTTTTTCTCCCTATCAAATTTATTCGTATAATCAAAGTTCTAGTCGTTA
>MJUU01062670.1:58516-77272 GCA_002080025.1 Modiolus philippinarum
TCATTACTAATAATATCAAAATTAGAGGAAAAATCCAGTACCAATGATGTAAGTAAGTTGTTATTATTATCTATACTTTGTTATAATACAAAAAATACCGAAATTGAATAAAAACAGTAAATTTTGTAATGCTGTACACGTGTTTCAAGGAGTTACATTAAAATTAAAAAATATGGAAAATTCTAAAAAGATTCATTACAAAAGCTTCTGTTAAAAATTCACAATAGTGTTTCACTGTGAGCAGTTTTTTTTGCTTAGATAATTAAAAAATTAAAAGACAACTTAATATGAATATTCTTTCAACTGTTTTGACAAATAATTTAAAATGATAGGCACACATTCATATGATAGTTTGCTTGAAGGAACATTTAGAAAAGAAATTTTGAACAGATGGAGATAACTACGGACAATTTTTACCATATGAATACAGAAAACGTCAAAGTAGCCATATCTGTTAAAAATTTGCTGAAACGAGTCGGAGAAACCAGATGAACATATTTATAAAGTAACAAGCATTCTGGCTAAATTTGGAAATTTTCGGAAAGGTTCGGTCATATAATTATAAATAAATCAAATTCATTTACATCTTATATTCAGTTTGTATATGTTAATTATGTATAGTTTGTATATGTTATTATGTATAAAAGGACGCGTTTTCTGATCGATTTAATACAGTATTTTTAGCTTGAAAAGAGGCGAAATTGTTATGCCTATTACGTGTCAAATTAAAAACAACCACATTAATACTAAACAAGCTGTTTTACATAAAACATATTGTATTATATTGACACGATAGAGATATATGAATACATATTATTTTTAATTAAAGTCTCTATAGGTATACATGTTTTGATTTACAATTTGCAGTATATTTTTACAATCATAATACAGGAGTTAGATAGTTATGTTAGCTGTAACAAGTACGAAATGTTTCTGCAACTAAGGATGCCCTATTGAACTTTTCTTGGAAAAAACACAAAATTGAATGGCAGCGCACATATGATTTGTTTAAAAAACAAATTGCAGTATATTTCTAAAATCATAATACAGGAGTAAGATAGTTATATTAGCTGTAAAAAGTTTCTGCACCTAAGGATGCCCTATTGAACTTTTTTGGTAAAAAAATAAAATTGAATGGCAGCGCACATAAGATCAACATATAAATTTGTGAATTACCCCAAATTCACAAAGAATGGTTGTTGTAGAGTAATTTTCATAAGGGCAAAATCAATAATTATTTCTGTCGGGTGGTTATTAGATAACAAAGTAGATGTAATTCCGAAACATTTTTTCGAAATCTATAAATATTTGTAACAAATACTAGCGAAAAGCATCTTATAGTTATAACAATACAGAATTCCTGAATACTGATCTGAATATTTGTCATACAGCTCATATACTTAGCCCTGGTTACCTTTCCTTTTTTGACTTCAGATTAATAGATTAATACTTTTTTTAATTGGCACTTTCAAAATACTTTTTTCTGTTTCAAACCACGAATTATGAGTTCCGTCCCTTGTATAACTGCTGGATATTTCAGCTCTAATTGGTCTTGTTCATTATCATTTTTATTCTTCTTTTTGGTGGAAGATTTCGAGGAACTTTTCTGGCCAAGATTAGGATCCGGTTTACTTTGTAAGTCTACTTTTTTCGAAAAGTCATCTTTTATATGTTTTTGGTCATAGCTAAATTTCATTTTTATACAACATGAAACCATTGTCCAACATATCTCTATTACTCTTTTAAAGAAGCTGTCTACATCATGGCAAGAACATGTTTTCAAGAACTCCTCATATGACTTCCAAAACGATTCATGTGTTGGCTTTTCTTCTTTCAGTGCCTTCAAGAGAAGTATATTTGTACATAAAAATATTTATTTCTCTAGTAAGGCGTCTAGACTTATAATCATTCATATCACAAAAAGAAAACTCGTTTCCAATATTAAGACATGTATTTTTTTTATTCATACACAGATTTTAAACAATGCAGCATTGCTCAAAATCTTCCAATGGAATATCAAAACGGTGTAAGATGCTTTCTATAATTTGTGACATGTAAATGATACAATTTTTCAATATATTCATTGGCACTGGTTCATTTCCGTTCATTGTTTTAAGCCAATTAAGGTAAGTGAGAACTAAATCGTCAGTCTAAAACGAACAACCCAAGGACAATGGCAACATCGGAAAAACAAAGACATATTATGAACACTGCACAGAAAGGAAAAATGAAGACACACACATATACAAAAATGAGCAACACGAACCAAATAAAAAACCATGGGTGAAATCAGGTGCACCGGTAAAGTAAGCATCTTTTGCATCTTATAAGACACCAGCCATGTTTGACATGTCAACTCCGGCATTAAAGTCAAATCCGGTAGTGGAAAAATCAAACTTTAGTTGCAAAGAGACAGATGTGTTGTCATGTGGGAAACATATATCCCATAGCGGTCCATGGTGATATCGACCGTAAAACATCTGTAGTGATGAGTTATTGGTAACATACTCTTGCTTAAGTAGTTATTTTTAAGCAACCGAGCCCTATCAAGGTTGTCACTGTATCGACCACAGGCCCTTCAGTAATAGTGTTACAAAGTAATATTAGACCTAGAAGTGTGTTTTCATAAGATGAGCAGACATAATTCAAGCAAGCACACCAATAGCACGAAAACCAATATTATAATTTCTCCCTCTATGTTTATATCTAATAAAGGTACAGATTGGAATGAAAATTACCACAACTTAAAAAAAGTTACCAAAACCAAAAAAAAGACATAAGAAAAAGACACGAATGTGTTGCAACTTGGGCCGTCTTGAATATACGAAAAGGTATGCACAAAGCTCATTGTTGAAAACCACATGGTAACTTCAGCATGAGGAACAATATAAGCGTTGTTCCATTGCTTAGTTTTATCATATACTTGTAGATACTTAGTCTTATGTACATTTACTCCATATCCTTTTATTGTTAACATGTTGTAAAGATGAATACAACCATAATTTATCTTTTTCAAACAAGCAATATTTAGTATTATTTTTTATTCGAATATTAATGAAAATATTATGTAAAATATTTAAAATTTCCAATATCGAAATTACCATTTTGAAGGTTATTCAACTGGATTAATCTCTCAAATAGGTAGAACGGATATTCAATCATAATTAATTATGTCTTAATAAGCAGATTCATAATAATCTTTTGAATCAATTGCGAACGCACATTATTTTCCTTGAACTCCTCATAATATAACAAGAATAATTCAGTCCCTCTTCGTATCTGATGCTCTCCTACCGTAGAAGGCTTGAATTCCCTATGACCATTAGACGCGTCAGAAACCTCGGCCGGAGATGGACCAAAAGATTTTTTTGAAAAAAAATAAACAAAAGCATGCAAAATGTATGTTACTTTTAACGATATTGTATGATTTTAGTTGACGGATACACTGCAATTGGATTAATAATTTTCTCCATGTCTTCCAAGTTTTTGCCATGTCTTCGGATTTCGATTTTTGTAGTCTTCGCTTCCCTTGTTCCTTCGGTATTCTACTGCCGTTTGTTTCGACAAAATGGTTCATGCAACAAAAACTAAATCTTTTGTTGAAACGTAAAACAATCAACAATATTTTTCTCTCACATTTTGTGGATTAACACATGATGCATTGGTATTTTGACGCATTTCAGTAGCCAATGCTTTAGGCGTCAAGGCACAAACATGGAAAGGAAATCATGCTATCATCCGTGGAAACACCACTAAATGGAATCAATTACAAAATTACCGAACAGACTTGTCAAGAGCCGATGTCCATGAGACAAAAAGACAATTGTGGAAACCAACGGAAAAATTGTCGACCGCAATAGTCCTGATTTGCTACAGACACGTCAAAAGAATTATTGGGTTAAACCGGTTTAATAACCCTCCAAACCTTCCCTTTTATTGCAGTAGTGTCCGGTAGCATATCAACATCAATTCCTATTGAAAGGTCGCACACAGTTAAATGAAATGATCACCCCAGCACTAAGTAAAAAACAATCTTGAATCAGAGTTCGGAGCCAAACTTTAATATTTTTTTCCACGAAGCACTGATATCTATTAAAGCTCTCGCCTAACGGATCAACTGTGAAACATACACTCTCAGGAGAAGCTGGAGTATTACTGTAGGGAAATTGATAATTTTGAAATTAAAATCGTCTGGCGGATATATTAAAGGGATACATTTAGCAACTTATGTAGAAAAATATGGAATAAGCAATAGCAATGCTAAACTTAAGTCCTTGACTTAACAGCAATCTCGGTTGTTTTAGTATCCCAACATTTTGCCTACAGGAATGAAGTTGTCCTCGAAAAACACCCTATTTTGGAAACCATCAGTGGAAATGAAAACAAAATCTGATAAAACACATCATTTGAATAATGGCACAAAAGGTTGAGATTTATTGATATACAACATTCTGAAGGTCTTCCTACAACAGTTTATGGTAACTTCTCCCCATGTCTTAAATATATTACCAACGTTTTGGTACTTTCCAATAAAAGCGCTTCTAATACGACTCTCTTCATTGGCTTTGGAAACAAAGCTATGAACTAATTCCAACAATATTTTTTAGCACATGCGTATATCTTTTACAAAAAGACATTCGTTATGTACATTTTCACATTTTATTCACTCAATATTTATGTGTAAATAAAATTTTAAACAATAAATCACCCAAAAGCTTCATCAAATAATGACAATAATAGAAATTTACAACAGTTACTGAATTTTAAGCTCGGAACTGAAATTGACATAACCGTAACCTAGCAACGAATGTGTTGTTGTTATGAAATCTTATCTATGTTGCATATTATGTTCTACAATTTAGATATAAAAATTCTAATATTTAACGTTAACAAAATTATCAATATGAGTTTTATTCCTTTTCTTTTCTTTTTTGGCTTCAAATATAACATAACTAAGCAGTCATATAAATCAGAAATACAACCAGCTCACATTTATGCCCGCTTCGATTTTAAAATACCCGTATTTTATATCTTTACAATAGATTATTTGTATAAATTCATAAGCTTATGAGCAACTTGTTTTAATAAAATAACGAATTTAGATTTCTCTGTGTCCATTTTTGTGTGTTTGCATGCAGTTTTCCGACATATTTTAATTCTAGTGTCAAACCCGATATTGCCCTCTAAGAGCCGCTTCGAATGTTCGAAACGCTTGTTAGATATATTAGAATCGAAATAGATTATTGCAATTGGGCTCTATGCGAATTAGAACATGGTCAAGACCTTATATTTGTCTTCATTTTATACATCGCTATCGCTCGGTATAAAATATTGACAAATATAAGGTCTGCCCATGTTCTAATTCGCATAGAGCCCGCTTGCAATAATCTATTTCTTAATTAAAACTTATGATTGCTTACCTTAAGCATATGTTCCGAAGTCTCTGTGGCAAATTGTTTCTGTAACTGAGAAAAATCCTCACTTTCCCTCAAAGTCTGAAAATATATACATTCTTATGTCATGAGTGACCTGATACCGTGGATGCATGTAAAACAAGGACTTGCTCCTGGTTTAAGAAAATATCTGTTTACTATAAAATATGAATCGCAGTTGAACAATATGTGATACTTAATAAAAATTTTAAGTTAAGAATTCGTTTCCAATAGATTAAAGGGAAACAGGTCGAGTTTTTTTGTTTGAGCTTAGTTAAGTTCTTTGTGTGGTTAGCTATTTGACTTGTTAAGCAAACATTTTGACAAATTAAGAACGTTTATGTCCAAAACATTTGACGAAGCTTTCCGTGACAAGGTACATTAATGCTAAAAAGGTATTAAGACTTCTAGTATGTGATTTATGACCAAAGTAGGTGGGCGACATCAGTCAGTCAACAAAAGAGACTACTTTACTACGAACCCGTCCATTAGCCGAGTATAGTGGTAAAAGCTCCATAACGCGAAGCCTGTTTTTTTTTTAATTCTCTGGAATCTATGAAACTTCCTTCAATTCTCACATACAAATTACATGTCATATATAAACTTGTAGTTTTGGAGTTAGTGGTCTACCTGTATTGAGTTTTATGTGTATGTTTATTATACTATAGGGAAACGGGATAGAAAAAAGGGAGGTTTGGGTACCCATTAACCGGTTTAACTCTACCGCTAGCCCTTGCTAGTGCTGGTACTATGTACGGCTATCCCGAGGCACTATCTTTATCTACGTTTGTCTTTTGTCTTTTTACTGTTTTTCTTGTGCAGTTTCCTAGTACATTGTGGCATTTAATTGTAATATTTCCCCCATTGTAAATTTTTTGCTATATTAACTTTTATTGTACTGAGTTGTTTTTTTAGTTACGATGATGCAAGGATATTTATTCCCAGTACTTACAGGTTTTGCTGGCATTAAGTGTTCTTTTATCATGCTTTCCCTATTCTGTTTGTGTTTCTTGTCACAGTAATCATAGCAATCCTGAAATATTAAAATGTAAATTTACCGATTCACAGGTAAGAAAACATGTTTTAAGTTTCCAATCCTACAGAAAATTTATCATTTTTAATTAAACTGAAACTATGCATGTACCAATAAATAAGCAGAGATTTATTTTGGCATTGTAATCATTTGTGTTATAATGCGAAGTATTTTGAAGTTTATATGCAATTAACCTTCTTTGATTTAAATTTCAAAAGATATTGAAAATAAATAATTTTAGTTTCACAAATTCAAAATATTATAAAACTTACACCAGTCTTGAACTGATCGTCTTACCTCTGAAGATTTACGTGAGAATGAGAAGTTCTTACACAGGAACATATTAATTCATATTCTCTGATGCCGATATAATTATATAAATACAGAATGTTTCTATATATAAGCCTGCTCGTTTTGAGACGTTGTCGAAATAAACAGGGAACAAGATGAGAACCTATATATCACAGAATATATCACAGAATAGAATATGGATTACAAAAAAAATGTTTTCATACATTACAATAAGAAATATATTTAAATCTATCTAAAGCTGGATATTTCTTTTAATTAATTAATTACTCTGAAACTTACTTTAACTAACTTAAAGTATGTAATGCTCATTGTTGAAGGCCTCATGTTGACTTCAAGATAAAGAACAACAATAAAAGCGTTGTTCAATTGCTTGGTTTTAACATGTATATATAGAGATTTTGTCTCATTTGCATTTGCTCCATATCCCTTCATTATTAATTTTTAACTAACTTAAAGACCTCGAATACAAAATAATACCGCCGAATATGAAAAATACAAGAAAGTATATATCTAAAACTAAATGCTGACATCCCGCCATTAGAATCTTCTACTCATGTTTATTTAAATCAGTTTATTTAAGCCACATATATCAATTAGTTAATAAATTTATTTTTTGTTCTTCATACGAAAAAGTTTCCTTTTATTTTGATCTTGTTTCAGATATTTGTGTACTTATATTATATAAATACCGAATATATTGTATTTTTAAAATTACCTGAGTTATCGATTTGTTGTGACTTTAAATATATTTTTTACATCTGTCCGTTAACTGGTGACAGTAGTCGCGGCGAATTATGAAAGACGTTTGATCACCTTGATATTACAGAAAGGTAGCGCAGGTTCGATCCTTGGACTGGGAAATTTTTCCCACATGAAACTTAAACTTCATCTTATAATTAGGTGAAACAAAATAAAATGTCAAAGTTAAGCATACGGCAAATAAATGAATATGCATTAAAATAAATGAGGTAAATAATTCGGGGTAAGCAAATAATTTGAGGTAAATTATCAGATAAAGTGCTTCGAAATCAAGAGAATCAAAGGAAAGACAAAAAAGAGATGGAATAGTCCAAGGCGTTAAGTGCATTTAACCTACCTTAATAATATTGCATATTTTTTCAGCATTCCTTAATAGTTTACACATTTCTTTTCTTTCATTGGTACAGAACATGATATATTTAACTCTGAATGCGTCTTTTTCATTCTTATTTGGTTCTTCCTTTGTTTTCGTTACAGATTTTATCCTATTAAAAAAAACTCAAAACCATTTTTAAGAAGTTTATACCCAGTATGCTAGTAATTTTATTTAATGTCAAACTGGAAATTGTTCACTGTATATTGTTTGTGAAGCTACCATATAACCTTTTTTATGATCACCATTTAACGTTAAATAATGAGAGATATATTTCTATAATTTACGGAAAGTAAACAGCGATTCTCGACTTTCAAATGACTATCAACGCCATATTATATTAATTTGGATTAAGCTTTATTCGTTGAAATATGAAATGTTATTCGGGTAGCTATTGTCAGCTTCATTTGACTCCAGCACCGTGTACGTTCTTGTTAGGAAATTATTAGATATTATTAAGGCAATAATCGAACGACTCATTTTGTTTTGTCCCAATAAACTTCAACAGAATGAAAGGTTTATTTATTCCATATACTTCCAATCTGCAATTTTTGCCTTTGTTGCATGACTACCTACTTACTTAAATTTGTCATAGGAGGAAATTCTTATGAAAAGGGGTTTATACACAGAGCATACATAATTATGTACCCGTTGATTCTGAACAAAATTTATTCCATGAGTGAGAAACTTAAGCAAGCTAAAATTACAAGAATGCTTACCTTGAAATGGTTTGCCTATATTGCGATAAGAAAGTTTTGTAAGCTTCCAGAGAAATGTACTATATGTATTTATATAAGACACGTTTTCATTGGAAGATAATAAATACACACTTCAAGGGCAAAAGCTAGACCTGTTTGCACTTATGGTTGGTCAATAAACTAAACGTTTAAATTGGGTATACGGCAGTCAGTCTAGTTCTATGTATTTGTGGCAACAGAACGTAAATAACAGTCTGATGAGTTGTTAAAACGGTACACATACTTTTGTATTCCATTTCTATGAAAGGGAATGTGAAGAACATTTTGATTTTGATTTTGAACCCTAAATATAGTCATCCCCTCTCCCTTTAACAATATCGCCGTATCACAAATCCTAGCTGTAACTGCAAGTCTTTGTGTAATAAACAGTAGACAGTTACGGAGTTAATATGAAACAGAAAGGAAATGGGGTAAATGTCAAGGAGACAACATCCCATCTCAAGATTAAAACAAACCAAAACAACGCATCTAGGGGTCACCGTACGGTCTTCAACAAGTGAGGAACCTCACACCATATAGCACGCCCTAAATGGCCCGAAAAAAGTAAAAAAGTGAATAAATCAATTGAAAAAAACAACATCCAATAACCCGAATATCAAGAAACTAAAAATAAGAAGACAAGGACAAGCAAATGACCAACATATTCCTGACTTCGGACTGAGACAAAGTCTCTACAAATACATGGTAGAACCAAGCAAAGGAACAACGCTTTTATTGTTATTTTCCATATTGAATTCACCATGAGGCCTCCAACAATGAGCTTTGCTCATACCTGATAGTAAGTTAAAGACGATTCCTTGCATCTCTTTGGGCGGGATTATTTACTAAATATCAAACAACGCTATATTCATGTCTTTTCTGACCATGGAAGCGGGATCGTCAACAAACATAACTTTAACTGTCAAAGCGCTCTTACACTCACTATCATCCGTTTTCCGACAAAAGTACAAGTGTCTCAAGTTAGTAGATGAATACAAGATATAGCCCGACACGATGCAATCATCAAGCCGATTGCATGAAAACTTGGAACTCTTTAATGCTGATTTGTAAGCGCTATTAACAGGTAGTCAAAATAACACTTGGAAATTACAAAAATTATAAATGCCAAAATTTGAAGTATGATATTTTAGTCATATGAGAAATTCTCTCACAAACTAATTCACCATAACAGAAATATATAGAAAGCATACATCAAACCGGTGCTAGGGGTCGTCTTGAACTTACTATGATGTATGGACAAAGCTCACTGTTGAAGGCCTCGTGGTAACTTCAAGATGAAGAACAACAATAAAAGCGTTGTTGCTTGTTTTTTACCGTGTATTCGTAGAGACTTTGTCTCATGTTCATTTACTCAATATCCTTTCATTTACCATTTATTTGTGTTTTTCTTGTGTAGTTTGCTGGTAGATTATGGCATGTGATTATAATTTTCAGCCATTGTAGATAATTCCTGTTGTCTTCTTTATTTCATTTATTGCTTACAGTTCATCATCAATATTTTTCATGAGTGATAGCATATATAAAAGTGAAAAGGAATTGTCATGATTTTGGAGAAAAACATATGACAGCGATATGTCAAAAAACAACCTTTTTGTGTTATAAAGTTTTTTCAGCAAAATGAATGCATTGGATAATTTGCCAAATTTGGTATCCTGGTGATGATTAAGATTACAAAAGCAATATATTGCATCATATTTGGTCGCAAGATAGAATGAGGTTTTTAAATATGGGGGCAATATAGCTCAAACTCAAGTGATCTGTTAAGTAAATTGTGATTTAAAGGAATAAAAACAGTAAAAAGGAACCGTATGATTATTTCGGTACTATGGTACAACTAGAATTAATATTTAAAAAGCAATAAAAAGTAACAAAAGACAGATGTACTTGCTTATTAATAATGATAAATATAAGTATTGTTTGTTTATATAAAACAGCTGAGAAAAGTAGTCAACATACAAATTACCTCTTTTGAAGTGCTGCTACCTCCCTGTTTCCTTACCTCTTTTGAAATGCTGCTACCTCCCTGTTTCCTTACCTCTTTTGAGGTGTTGCCACCTCCCTGTTTTCTTACCTCTTTAAGTGCTGCTACCTCCTTGTTTTCTTACCACTTTTGAAGTGCTGCTACCTCCCTGTTTTCTTACCTCTTTTGAAGTGCTGCTACCTCCCTGTTTTCTTACCTCTTTTGAAGTGCTGCTACCTCCCTGTTTCCTTTCCTCTTTTGAAGTGCTGCTACCTCCCTGTTTTCCTACCTCTTTTGAAGTGCTGCTACCTCCCTGTTTTCCTACCTCTTTTGAACTGCTGCTACCTCCC
This sequence comes from Modiolus philippinarum, assembly GCA_002080025.1. NCBI lineage: Eukaryota > Metazoa > Mollusca > Bivalvia > Mytilida > Modiolidae > Modiolus > Modiolus philippinarum. The sequence continues at coordinate 69,494 of MJUU01062670.1, forward strand.
TGTTTTCGTACCTCTTTTGATGTGCTGCTACCTCCTTGTTTTCTTACCTCTTTTGAAGTGCTGATACCTCCCTGTTTCCTTACCTCTTTTGAAGTGCTGCTACCTCCCTGTTTTCTCACCTCTTTTGAAGTGCTGTTACCTCCCTGTTTCCTTACCTCTTTTGAAGTGCTGTTACCTCCCTGTTTCCTTACCTCTTTTAAAGTGCTGCTACCTCCCTGTTTTCTTACCTCTTTTGAAGTGCTGCTACCTCCCTGTTTCCTTTCCTCTTTTGAAGTGCTGCTACCTCCCTGTTTTCCTACCTCTTTTGAAGTGCTGCTGCCTCCCTGTTTTCTTACCTCTTTTGAACTGCTGCTACCTCCCTGTTTTCGTACCTCTTTTGATGTGCTGCTACCTCTTGTTTTCTTACCTCTTTTGAAGTGCTGATACCTCCCTGTTTCCTTACCTCTTTTGAAGTGCTGCTACCTCCCTGTTTTCTTACCTCTTTTGAAGTGCTATTACCTCCCTGTTTCCTTACCTCTTTTGAAGTGCTGCTACCTCCCTGTTTTCTTCTTCTATTTGCATTTCAATGGCATTTATCTTTTGCTTCTCTTTTCCCTGTGTGAAGAATGAAGAACTGATGCTTGGTAACACTTCAATAGAAGAGAATGTCATGTGATGTATTAAGGAAGAAATAATTTTAATCTTTTTAGTTACAAAAACATGTTGTTTCCTTGTATGGGTAGATTTATATTTGAGGAAATGATTTCTGTCTAAAGAATAATCATTAATCTTAGGTAAATATGAACGAATAGTACTACGAACAATTATAAAACGAACTAACAAAAACAAAAATAATGATAATTGCAATGAACAATCGCGGCATTGTTACTTTTTAAGTACTATAGGTCTTTACGATAGTTCTTTTATGTCAAGTAATTATAAAAGGAAGTAACCATCATGCTGGGTTTAACTCCTCATTCAAACATGAGATGAATGTTAATTGAACAGGATATTTAAATACAGAGATACAGCGGTAGCAAGATATGAAGTAATCGTAAGAGTTACAATCAAGTCTCGGTGGTATTATTCCGCCATTTTTGTCTAATACTTGTTCATTTAGGTTTAATTCATTAGGAAATTTTACAAAATATATATTCAAAACGTAAAGAAAGTTCCAAAGTATTCAAACTTTTTATTACTTGTCATTTTTACAACACCTTAATTACAAAAAGTTGAACTAAACCACATGTGCTTTAAATATTTTGCCATTTACAGAATTTACAGAACAGAGAAATTATGCAATGGAGATAGTTTGATAAATGAATTTCACATAGATATCACTATTAAATTATCATTTAGCAATTTATCTCTTTTATTACAACAGTCACCCTAAATTTTTATTTTTTATACTTAAACTATATAATGAGTTCAAAACACATGAAAAGTATGAACAAAATCTATATTTTTCAAGCGATCGTCTCATATAAGCATTTTACCTATCATTTCTATGTAAAATCCTTAAATTTTCAATTTCAGTTTTCATGCTTAAATGCACGGTGACCACAAAATTTTATTTTCTATTTTGAACAATAATACAATTGTGTTTCTACACAGAAAATTTCACAAAACTCTATATTAGGAAAATAATACCCTGCAGACACCTTAAGAGATGTGCAAAATATTTATTGTTATTGGTGTCAGGCTAAAAAGTTGCACAAGTCATTGCCGATAACGCCAACACTATTACCAAAGTTGTAATTGTCATTAGTCCAAAAACGCTTGTAAAAATTTTCCTGCAGCCCCGAAATTTTACAGGTGTGTCTTGTAACACCGATATTTAATGTTGTTTCATTTGCAAAGTTAGGTCATTGTCACCGCTGTTGAATTCGCTGTATCTTTATTTAGCTACTCTTTCATCCTTAAAAACGGTTATTGATGACAGTACATATACAGTGTCTATTTATTAAATACAAAAATGTTACCATTATCTCCTTCAGTAAGGACTGAAGTTCTGAAATTTGATTCAGGACTTGCTCATTTCTGTTTTCCTTATCAACACTACTGACATATCTTTGAAATATTTTCTGGACACCACCAGCAAGATCGCCATTCATCATATCATGCCTTGACAAACGTTGTTCTTTCAATTCTTTCAACTCCATACTTAGTTTAATCCTGCTTTAAGTCATAACGTGCTGCAGAAAAAAATGAATTATACATTTTATGAGTTTTAAGAGCTCTGAAAAGAAAACAAAAAAAAAAATAATGAACTAAGTCAGATGAAGCTATACAATCACTTCCAATGGTCTTCCAAACGTTTAGATTTTATCTGTACTGAAGACACATAAGTTGTCGAAATGTGCATATGAAGAATTTAAATTTACAGTAACTTCGGTATTCACTCATTCGCATACCTAAAAGATTATAGCTGCAAAAGAGGACATTCAAAAATATTGTGATACTTGCTTTTAAAGTAGCGTTGTAAATAAAAGGTCCATATTGAAAACTTCTAAGGCTCTTTTTGATATCTTAAACAGTCAGAACGATAAACCTTTGTGTTATCGGAGACAAGTGATTACAATTTAGGGTTTTAGTTGGGAGGCGAATATTTGGATTACAAGATAACAATGGCTACAAACTGTGCGCCTCTTTTAGCCGATCTGCTTCTCAACTCTTGTTAGACTGGATTAATCCAAGGGCTACTTAAAAATAAAGATAGAAAAACTGACCAAATCCTTTAATTTCTGTTACCATTATAAAGATGATATTTTTTAAAAAAACAGTCCTAGCCCTTGGCAATTTTCTTCATCTCATCTATCTTAAAGAGCTCGGAATTAGGGTTACTGCAATAACTTCAGCATCATCCTCATGTTCCTTGAGCTTCACCTAGAAATTGCCAACAGAAGTAAACTACAAACGCGATGACACAGTTTTCCAATAGTCAACTTTCCTTTCTTTTTTCTCCATACTCATTTGTTACTAAAGGGGTGTTCCTTGCAAACGGGTTACTTTAAAACGGTATATTACCAATGACTTGAAGTCATTACTGCAGAAGTTTTACGGTTAACATCACTATCATGTGGATCGCTATTGGATATATGTTTCCCAGATGACATCAAGTAACCTAGGTTTGATGTTTTTTTCCTTTTCTCCACTGGATTTGAAATATTCTACACTTACAAGAAACAGAATATGCTAAATCTACCGAAATCACTCTTGGTTTTAGATTGGACCAGTTTTTTTCATCTTTTTGTATGTTACAATTTTTCCTTTTCCGTGCCATACTTATGCGATGTCTTTGTTTCTATGTGTTTCAGACGTTATTATTGTTTTTGGATTATAATTATTCTGTTTTAGACTTACGTTTCGGTTTTCACTTACTTTACACAGATCTGTACTTATTGTTCAGTTCTCAAATACTTTACATGTATTATATTGCTTGTAAAGATTCAGATTGAAAAAAAAGTTTAGATTTTAATTTTGAGAAAATATTTTTTCTTAGTAATAGAAAGAACATAAATCTTATTCAGGTATTTTTCCTTCACACGCTTATGTACCTTCAAAAAGCCGTCACACGCTTATGTACCTTCAAAAAGCCGATGAATAAATTCGGAGACCAACATTGCAGCTCTCTATTATACTGAATAAGTGAACGGGTGCATTCAATAGAGTACATATAAAAATGTTTCTTCCTATAAAATTACACATGTAATTATTTTTTAGGCCTGTAATATTATTTAACAAGTAACTAAATACTACCATGCTACCACAATGTTAGAGAAACCCAATTTAATCTTTGGGGCATACTAACGCATTTTTTAGCTTTTCGATCATATTTTAAGATAGGTAGAAAGATTCAGACAACATGCTACATCCCAAGGATGATAAACAGTCTTAACAAATGTACCAGCACCGGCAACTTAAACGTAGAGGTTCTCAAGAGCCTGTAGCTCACCTGGTTCATGACTGACAAAGACAGTCCAAATAACCACAATGTTAAAGGGTTTCATTTTCTAGCATGTTAAAAGACCTCGGTTGTGTAAGGAAGAAAGACTTTGAATGCATTTACCATATGGCCATATTTTCCCTTCTTGTGGCCATCTTTGATGAGTCACAGACATCTTGAACACATTTTTAAAAGGGACCAAAGAGTTATAACGGTGTACATTGTAATAGTTAGAGTACAGAAAACACTGTGTAATCGGAGAAAAGAAGTGATGAAAAAGTTAGGGTTCCTGATCGACAATATGGAGGCAAATATTTGGATTACCAGATTGCAATGGCAACAAACTGTGCACCTCCTTTAGCCGATCTGCTTCTCCACTCTTGTTAGACTGGATCAATACAACGGCTTCTTAAGAATAAAGCTAAAAAAACTAGCTCACTTCCATTGTTAAGATGATATTTTGTAATTAAACAACCTAAACCTTTGGCGATTTTCTTTATTTCATCTATTCTAAAGAGCTCGAAATTAGGGATACTACAAAAAAAATCTCAAATGGGCCTTATATTCCTAGGTCTAGAATAGACAACAGAGGTAAACTACAAACGCAATGACTTAACTTTCCTTGCCTTTGTCTTAACACTCATTCTTTATTCAAGGGCTACTGCTTGCAAATGGTTTACTTGACAACGGCAGTAGAATACCGAAGGAGCAAAGCACAAGATTACACAAATCAAAGTCCAGAGACAAGGCAAAAGCAAGAACACCTGAAGACGGAAGACCAAAGACACCACATGCCCACAAAACACACGAACATTACATACACAACACAAAAAACTAAAGCACTAACAGTGTGAACTCTCAAAAAAACAGAGTGACATCAGGTGCTCCGGAAGGGTAAGCATGTCCTGCTCTGTATACAGCACCCGTCACACTGTCAGTGGGTCAATCCAGGGTAAAGTCAAATCCGGTATTGTCAAATCCGGGAAGACGCGAATCTAGCTGAAAATGTCAGTTTTCATTTTTGACACTGACATTTCATATCTATCTATGATGTCGTGGTGACGGCCATAGAATTTCTGAAGGGACGAAAGTAACAACGGCTGAACATATCCCTGACTCAGCAGTTTTTGTGACAATGCTTTTGCTCTTTCCACAAAGTCACTGTATGTACTGCACGCTCTACAGTAACGAATTAATTGTGAAATATATACACTATATGCTGGGGATGTAGGTATATTGCTGCAGAGAAAGGGAAAGTTCACAATTGGAAAGTCAAAATCATCACGTTTGTCATATAAGGGTATGTTGAAGTCATTACTACAGAAGGGTCATGGCTGATATCACTAAATTGTGTTTCCGAGATGACAACAGGTAAATTGTAACTTAGGTTTGTTTTTTTCGTGTACTGGGATTGAAATGTTCTACACCGTGAGTGTCTTATAAGAAACAGGATATACTTGATCTACTTTGCAACCGATTTCACCCTTGGTTTTTTTCAATTTTACAAGTTTTGCTCATCTGTTTTCCTTTCATGTCGTACTCATGTGATTTGTTTCCTTGTGTTTCATACGTGGTCGTTGTCTTTGGATAATGTTTATTAAGTTTTAAACTGACGGTTTGGTTCTTACTTTACATAGATTTGTACTTATTGTTCAGTTATCAAATACTTTACGTGAATTGAAAAACAAAAGTATAGTTTTAAATTTTGAGAAAATATATTTTTCTTGGTAGTGTTAAAACATATATCTGATTCGGGATATTTTTCCTACAGAAGCTAATGTTTAATAGAAAAATACCTCTAAAAAGTCAATGAATAAATTCAAAGAACAGTATTATTTAAACTGAAAAAGTGGGTTAATCTGAATAAATTTCCAAAAGAGCCAAAATCATACATCCAGTGTGAAAGGAAATATACGGATTACATAAAATAAACTCCACAAAAAATAAAGCACTAACAGTGTGAATGGTGAGTGGGATGCATTGCACCTCTCGTATGCATTTACTCCATACGCCTTAATATTTCACTGATGGACATTCGGGTGTGTTAGGTAAAATACATTTTCTTGAGACAACGGCAGTAGAATACCGAAGGAACAAAGGAGTGAAATTTACAAAAATCGAAGTCGGCCAAAACGAGAACAAAGAAAACAATGACGCCAGACACACGCGGAAAAAAAACAACGACGTCAGACAGATGAGCTAATGAAATAACTGAGTACAGATCAAGTTCAACAATTATTTCAATAGTGTACATATATAAATGTTGCTAAATATCAAATTACACATGAAATTATGTTTAAAGGATTCTGTTGCAAGTAACTAAATACTACCATGTGTATGTATAGCCAATTTAATCTTTATAACATATCCAAGGATGATCCACAGTCATCACAAATATAACGGTGACAACTTAAATGGTAAACCGTTATTTTCTATGACATAATTATGAAAATGGGATCGCACGTAATGGGTCACGTGGTATAAACAGCATACCCATTAGTATAATTAAACTACATCAAAGGGTGGATATTTTGTGCACATTTACTCCTTTCAGTGGGTACGGAAAGGGAGACAAATCGATTGTAAACGCCAACCTATGTACATATTGGAAATAATATTTTGTGCACAGTAGGTACGGAAAGGGAGACAAATCGATTGTAAACTCCAACATATGTACATATTGGAAATAGTTTTCCTCTCAGGAAACAATTATTCCAAACCTTTTGATGTCGTAATGATATTCATAATCAAAATATGCATATATTGATTAGGTCTCAGAGGATGTAGTGGTATGAGATGTATGCAAGATGCATTATTCCACGAATATTATGGCACAGTTTCTGGAAACCTCACTGATATGAACAAATTGTACAATCAATTACAGACTGGTGATAAAATTGTGTAACGAATCTTACCTTGTTATTAATATTTAATGTTTTCTTGTTTCAATTCAATTAATTGGAAATACACATCGGTTTAAGAATAGTTCAGGTTTTACTTCCTTGTAAGATTATATCAATTGAGGTCAATTTGTTTTCCACTTGAAAAGCTCCACATTGATTTCATGTACATAGATAAAAGGTAAAAATACAAAAACATGAGCACGCAGGTTTTATAGGAATCTATTATTAGATCACGTTATCATAAGATCCGGATTTTTTTCCGTCTTTATTCTTAAAGGTAAATAAAGGGAACACAAGTTAAACCACGATACAGATAAATGTATTGTACAAAGAGCTGTATATATTCCGTACATGTATATATTATCAGACATTCGCAACATATATGTCGAATTTGGAAGACAATGGATACCGGGATATCAGTGGGTACTTATTGTGCGCCACTTTATTTCAGGTGATTAATTTCTTCATTCGTGTTAGGCCAGGTTCATGCAAGGGCTAGGTCAAAAGAACAGGAAATGAAATCAGCCAAGGTTTTTAATCTCTGTTCAGTTATATATAGATGATATTCTATAATTCAGCAAACTTTTTACCTTCAACTGATATATAACTAAATTTAAGGCCACTGATACACCAATAGCACCATACCTGAAAAAGTACAAATTTACTGAGAGATTTGTGGATTTGCTTGACATCCTTATTCTGCATTAAATTTTAGTGAAGCTTGCTGTACATTTAAATTATATAGAAGTTTATTGATGACATCGAGAAATATACACTTTTAACATATTGTTTGTTTTTCATGAATTACTAATAACTATTGACATAAAGCGTGGGATTTTAATATTACAGAAGTGGGAAGTAAAGAAACTCCAAACAATCACCAGTCTCAATGAAAACAAGAGGAAAACAAAAGTAGTTAACTATGGGGAAAAGCCGTAGGTTTTCAAAAAA
>MJUU01062673.1:8150-25396 GCA_002080025.1 Modiolus philippinarum
CTTTTTCCTAATATCTAAGTGAAGGATCAATTCACAACACTTAATCCACTTCTAATGGACTGATATTCAACAAACATTTGCAAAATGATTTTACTTTTCAATCAAGTATTTGAAATACCATGTTTAGTATGAGGTAACTAAAAACATCATTACTTTTACTTCTTTTCTGTTGACAAAAAAAAATGGAAAGTAACTCAATCAGGAAGACATTAAATAAGAGTATTAAATAATTAATACTTCTTCATTCGTGAACTGGACATGCACCTTTAAAAAGTGGCAATTGTACAGAACATTTAGACAAGTAATGCAGACAACAGTTACCCTAGTAACCAGAAAAAAAAGAAAAAAAAACAAGGGACTACTATTGAGGCTATAAATTGACAGTTGAAATAAAAATTTAACAACAAAAATGTATCATCTAGGCATTGTACATAAAAAAAACAAGGGCCAGCTTAGCCATATATCCCCGCTGCTACAGCAATTTGAAACACCTCATATTTGTGGAATTTTCAAAGTCAAGAAGGGCATAACTCATACTAAAATATTCGAAAAAGACTTGTATATGAACTCGCATGAGACATTCGAGAACTAAAGCTTCTGTGGAAATATTATTAAAAATCCAGTGAGAAATAAATTTTCTAGCACGCTTACAAGGATATTTGTCAATTTTCAAAGTTAAAAAGGGGCATAACTCCTACAAAATTCTGGAATAGGACTCATCTTTTGAACTCGCTTGAGGCATTCTAAAACTGCAGCTACTGGGTAAATATAATCCAAATCCAATGAGAAATAAATCTGTATGGCTATTTCATGTAATCCGTAAAACCTAACAATGTCGACATCACTAACCCCAAAAACTGAAACCATTCCGGAATTTGCATACAGTTTTTTCGACAACTGTCTGAAATGTGATATTAAGGAAACGACATATGTTATTAAATGAAAAATATTTAATTTTAAAATAAACCTCTATAACCCCAAGTGAATATTTTTAGAATTAAATTACAGAAATAAAGCAAACTTTTGCTCGTACGTGAAAAAAAGTTAAATGACATTGTACATCCAAACTTTTGGAATCAGTTTTAAAAATCTTTACACAAACCTGAACGGTGACTTGAGCCAACCGCATTAATTTGTAGACTACTCAATTGAAATTCAGCAAATTGTATTTATACTGCCTGAAAAGTTAATACAGTGTTCGAACCGGAGGGAAATTATCATTTAGCCTGTATCCGTCATACGGGAAGGTGAGTATTAATTTATAAATGAAATATGATAACGACCAATAATGATATAAAATGACAGCTTGCAGACAACTATTTTATGAAATACTTCTATTAATAAAATAAAAAACAGCTTCATATTTCATCAATCCCGCGACACGTACCAACTTTATCACAAAGAGCGTTAGTCCCGATACCGCACAAACACACCATGATAATAATAATTACTTGAAAGTATTATCTTCACGGCTGACCGAATCACTGATTTTGAATGAATTTCACGGTTCCAAGAGTGATCAGTCATACCACCTTTCTTCTTCTACTTCCTAAACTTTCATGTTTTTTCTCAATATAAGTCCTTGTAGTTTTCTTGTAAAGGTTACGGATCACACTTCAGTCTGCGTAGCTTTGTTTGATTTCCGGCAAACTTACAATATGAACTATTGATTCCTTGTAAAGAAGCTTATCAAGTGGACTTTACCTGTGGAAACGTAGGTGACTGCATCTTTCGACTTTAAACCTTTTCTTGTATTTTGACCGACGCCACTGCTGGTGGACCAGGAATGCCCCAGGGGATTCACCAGCCCAATAGTCAGACTTCTCCGACACGAAAATTTAGCTTGCTTATATACAAATTTACTGTTTTTATCAACATTTTAACCACTTAGAAATACCGAGGCTTCATTCGTTAGACTTCCTTTGTACTGGATTTGGCCTCTTAATTTCGGAAATTTTTAGTAATGAGTACTTTTCACTGCTTTTGGATTATGGCTTTCAATATTATTTGATTCTAATGCTACTGATTAGAGGTTACTCCTTGAAACACATGTACAGCATAACGAAATTTACTGTTTATTTTGCCACTTGGGTATTTGTGTATTTTGGAACCATTGAGCCGATGCCACTGCTGGTGGACCGAGGGTATTCACCAGCAAAATAGTCAGACTTATCCGACACGAAACATATACCTTGCTGTTTAGCTCACTTGGCCTATAAGATCATGTGAGCTATTGCCATCACTTGGCGTCCTTCCGTCGTAAACTTTTTCAAAAATCTTCTCTGAAACCACCCAGCCAATTTGAATCATAATATGGCCCGAATCATTACCAGGATATCTAGATTCAAAATTGTGTTCGATTCGTCCGAGGACCAATCAACATGGCTGGTGTTACTAAAAACAAGTACATAGGGGTAAATTGCTGTTCTTATCAAATAACTCAAAAACAACTACAGATATAAAATATCTGACTACGGTAAAAGTGATCAGCATGACAAAATCTACCTGTCCTGCAATTTTGAAGAAAATCCTAAAACCTTTCGTGGAGTTATTGCCCTTTTTCCGCAAAAATATCTAAATTTTAATATTTTTTATTTTTTCTAAAAAAAAACAAAAAAACAATAACAGATAGAGGTGAATTGGGAAAATGTTCAGCTATATCAAGATCTACCCGCGTATAATTTTGAAGAAAATCTGAATACAGATATAGGAGTAAATGCCCTTTATTGGTCACTTTTTCACATTTTTTTTACATTTTGCCTTATATTTCAAAAACGATTTGAGATAGAGGTTAAGATTTAATTAAAATATGTTCAGTAGGTCAATGACTACATTTCATCTTCATGATGGAAGTTTCTGACTTCACCCAAGATGGCTGCCAGCGCGGAACTAGTTTAACATTGGCTCTTAGGGAAAACATATTCAAAGATCTTCTCCTCTGAGACTACCTAGCCAACTGGAAGCATACTTTGTCACAGCTATCCTTACTTGGCCCTTTTTGAAAAATGTGTCCGGCAAGTCTCCATCAGATACAAGATGGCCGCCTTCGGGGAACATAGTTTAACATTGGACCCTCAGGGGAAACTCATTCAAAGATCTCCTCTGAGACTACTTGACCAATTTGAATCATACTTGATCACCACTGTCCTGAGTTGGTCCCTTTGAAAAATGTGTCTGGCAAGTCCCAATCAAATCCCAGCTGGCCTCCAGAGGGGAAAATAGTTTAAAACGTTCATAGATCTTCTCCTTTGAGACTATTTTGCCAATTGGAACCATACTTGGTCACAACTGTACTTAGTTGGTCTCCTTTGAAAAATGTGTCCGGCAAGTCCTCATCCGATCCAAGATGGCCACGAACGGGGAACTTAGTTTAACATTGAACCATATTGGAAAACACTTTCCAAGTTCTTCTTCTCTGAAACTGCTCAGTTAATTGGAATCAAACTTGGTCTTAACAGTCCTTGGGTGGTCTTCAAAATATATGTCTGACAATGCTGCAATCCAAGATGGCTGTCAGCTGCTAACTTAGTTAGCATTGGATCATATTGAAAAACATGTCTCCTGTGAAACTACTTGGCTAAGTGGAATGACACCTGGTCACAATTGCCCTTCATTGAAAAATATGTCTGGCAAGTCCGTGTCATATCTAAGATGGTTGATAGCCTGGAACTAGTTTAACATTGGACCCTATGTGAAGACACATTCAAAGATCTTCTCCTCTGAAACTATATTGGAAACAAAATTGGTCCCAGTGGTCCTTTGATGACCTACTTTGAAAAATGTGTCCAGTTAGTTCACTTTAGCTCCAAAATGGCTGCCAACGGGCAGCATAGCTGAACATAGGATCCTATGGGAAATGCATATAAATATTAACACTCGTGTGACTCATATTTTCCACAAAAAATCAATTACCCTCGGAAGAATAAATTTATTTTCCCTTTATTTTTCACAGCAACATTGTTTTACTATCCCCGATAATTTCCTTGGCTCCAATTTTTGAAATTCTGAACATGCTTAAAGATTACTTCTTGTTCATCAGTTTCATAATTCCTGTTAGAGTTAGCAGGAATTTTGTAATTATCCCTCTATGACGTAGACATACTGGTAATATGAATTAAATAATACCTTTACTAAGAGATTATTCCTGTCATATAATATACAATTATTTACTGTTTTAGTGGTCATTAGCAGAAAATAATGGACTCCAAGACCTGGATTCGAGGTGACCTGACAGCCGAGGTCAAGTCAGGTCAGCGAGAGGCCAGGTCGAGGAGTCCATTGTTTTCTGCAATAATGACCACTAAAACAGTAATCAATTATACCAAATAAAATGCATGCTTTTTTATGTTGGGCAAATAAATCACATTGGTAAGTTTATGAACAGCTTTTTTTCAATAACAGAACAACTTTTGTCAATAACGAAAACAAAATTCAACAATAACTGATGAAATTTCATATTTCATGTTCGCGGTTAATTGTGATAGTAAAAATGTACCCCACGCACATTTTTGAAATAGGCCCAGTCATACCATTTCGAATGTTTCGGACAGATGTTTGAGTATTGACAAGATTGCACATGTTATTTTCCTTATTTTGATCATTACTGGACATGTGTGAATAGCAGCAGCCTGATCTAAAATATTAATGTACATAAACAAAGTTAAAATAGAAAGTAAGCCACAATTGAAAAGTGAAATTAAATAAACAAACTAAAAAACAGCTAAAAATATCCAAAACGGGCGGAAAGAAAAGTGTTTCGGCCAGTACGGCCTTCTTCCAAGGGCATTGTATTAATGGTATGTTGTTTCATTGTGTTCCATTGTATGTATGGCATGTTTCATCGTGTTTAAGGTATGTTGTTTCATTGTATTTATGGCATGTTGTTTCATTATGTAACATTGTTTTCANCTGAACATGTTTAAAGATTACTTCTTGTTCATCCCGCCGTGCGCGGTCCCGGCTGAAGAATAGGCCCGCAGCATCCTCTGAGCTTGGAGTATGAGCCATCCTAACAGAGGACCCCGAGGGAACCCCGGGATATAGAAATAGAACCCAGTATCTCCGGCTTGCGGGGTGTGACCCCTCCTAAACGGAGGCTGACCCCGAGGGTCCCGGGATATAGAAATAGGACCCATTCCGTGGTTGTGCGGGATTAATAAATACACAACCCATCTTTCGGATGGGATGTAAACTCAGGTCCACGTGTTGGAAGAAATGCCACGCTTCCTGCACGTTAAAGAACCCTTGTAGCAAGCTCCTTTTGGGGTGGTCCGTAGGTGATCGGCTACAAGGCTAAATTCCCCGCCCTTGACGATTTCACCCTACTTTTCCAGTGGCAGTCAGAATTTCCCGTCCCATGGCCATTTCCATACCCTAAAGTGATTATTTATCAACAAACTTGTTCTCGTCTTGATATAGCTGAAATATTGCTGAGTAGACGTTAAACAATATTCAATCAATCAATCAATCTTGTTCATCAGTTTCATAATTCCTGTTAGAGTTAGCAGGAATTTTATAATTATCCCTCTATGACGCAGACATACTGGTAATATGAATTAAATAATACCTTTACTAAGAGATTATTCCTGTCATATAATATACAATTAATTACTGTTTTAGTGGTCATTAGCAGAAAAAAATGGACTCCAAGACCTGGACTCGAGGTGACCTGACAGCCGAGGTCAAGTCAGGTCAGCGAGAGGCCAGGTCGAGGAGTCCATTATTTTCTGCAATATTGACCACTAAAACAGTAATCAATTATACCGAATAAAATGCATGCTTTTTTATGTTGGGCAAATAAATCACATTGGTAAGTTTATGAACAACTTTTTTTCAATAACAGAACAACTTTTGTCAATAACAAAAACAAAATTCAACAATAACAAAATTCAACAATAACTGATGAAGTTCGTGGTTAATTGTGATAGTGAAAATGTACCTCACGCACATTTTTGAAATAGGCCCAGTCATACCATTTCGAATGTTTCTGACAGATGTTTGAGTATTGACAAGATTGCACATGCTATTTTCCTTATTTTGATCATTACTGGACATGTTACATGTGTTAATAGCAGCAGCCTGATCTAAAATATTAATGTACATAAACAAAGTTAAAATAGAAAGTAAGCCACAATTGAAAAGTGAAATTAAATAAACAAACTAAAAAACAGCTAAAAATATCCAAAACGGGCGGAAAGAAAAGTGTTTCAGCCAGAACGGCCTATAGAAAGTAAGCCACAATTGAAAAGTGAAATTAAATAAACAAACTAAAAAACAGCTAAAAATATCCAAAACGGGCGGAAAGAAGTGTTTCGGCCAGTACGGCCTTCTTCCAAGGGCATTGTATTAATGGTATGTTGTTTCATTGTGTTCCATTGTATTTATGGCATGTTGTTTCATTGTGTTTAAGGTATGTTGTTTCATTGTATTTATGGCATGTTGTTTCATTATGTAACATTGTTTTCAAGGTATGTTGTTTCATTGTATTTATGACATGTTGTTTCATTGTGTTTATGGTATGTTGCTTCATTGTGTTCCAAGCTACATTATGTTTAATAATAAGTGAAAACATGGATTGCTTGTAAAATATATCTCTTTTTCTTCCTAGAACTTGTGTAGCAGCCCTTCACTATAATAAAAACGGAAGAAGACAGCAAGCTTTCACAGAGGACAACATTGTGATGTTTAAGCACAGCGAGAATGAGCAAATTACGGTTAAATAACGTGTATAAAAATGTTGGTCAAGTAGGCATTATTTTTGCCTGGACTTTTTAGCTCATCTGGCTAATGCTTTTGCCATCACTTTGCGTCCGTCGTCCGTCCGGTATAAACTTTTCATTCAACATTGGACCCTGTAGGTACACATTCAAAGATCTTTTCTGCAACTACTGAGCCAGTTGGCACCAAACTTGGCCAAAATAGTCCTCTGGTGGTCCCTTACTAAAATGTGTTTTCAGGTCAGCGCGATATCCAAGATGGGCGCTAGCGGGAAACATAGTTTTAACATTGGTCCCTACGGGAAAACATATTCAAAGATCTCCTTCTCTGAAACTACTGAGCCAATCGGCACCAAACTTGGCCACAATAGTCCTTTGGTGGTCCCTTACAAAAAAGGTGTTTTTCAGGTCCACGCGATATCCAAGATGGGCGCCGGCGGGAAACAGTATAAACATTGGACCCTATGGGAAAACACATTCAAAAATCTTATTCTCTGAAACTGCGTAGCTAATTGGTACCAAACTTCGCCACAATAGTCCTTGGGTGGTCCCTTACAAAAAAGGTGTTTTTCAGGTCCGTGTGATATCCAAGATGGCCGCCAGTGGGAACATAGTTTTAACATTGGACCCTATGGGAAAACTCTCTGCAGCTTCTGAGCCAATTGGCACCAAACTTGGCCACAACAGTCCTTTGATGGTCCCTTACAAAAAGGTGTTTTTCAGGTCAGCGCCATATCCAAGATGTCCACCAGCGGGAAACATAGTTTTAACATTGGACCCTGTGGGGAAACATTCAAAGATCTTCTCTGAAACTTCTTAGCCAATTGGCACCAAACGTGGCAACAATAGCCCTTTGATGGTCCCTTACAAAAAGGTGTTTTTCAGGACCACGCGATATCCAAGATGACCGCCAGCGGGAAAGCTGGTTTTAACATTGGAACCCTATGGGAAAAACACATTCAAAGATCTTCTTCTCTGCAACTATTAAGCCAGTTGGCACCAAACTTGGCCACAATAGGCCTTGAGTGGTCCCCTACAAAAAGGTGTTTTCCAGGTCCGCGCGATATCCAAGATGGTTTCCCTATGGGAAAACTCATTCAATGATCTCCTGTGGAAGTACTGGGTCATTTGGAACCAAACTTGGCCACAATAGTCCTTGGATAGATCGTACTGACGCTCATGGTAAAATATTCGGCATAAATGGCCAACTCGTGGTAAATTCAGTATATATTCAAGCTCCCGTGCATTAATTCTTGAATATTAGGTGGATCGGTGGATAAGCAATGCAAATGCATTGAAATGGGTAGAACAGGAGGAGTCCCAAAATCTGATATTTATTCCAAAACATGCAGAGGAAACATCATAGAGTCTTATTTTCACTGGAATAAAATACTATGAATTAATGATTTAATCAATCAGTTGAAATTATAATGTATGTGGAATACCTTCCATAGTTTTTTGTGTCCTAGCATGGATAACTCTTATTACATGCTGAAAATCTGCTCCCTTTCCGAGCGCAACTATTACCGATACTATCTCCAGAGGACTTTCTGAAGGTTCCTTAGATAAGTTAGCAAATACATATCACATCTTTTAACTGCTCATGATGAAAAATTACTCGTATATTTCTTTTGTTTTGCTTAATTTTGTATTCAAAAAGTATTTAAGAAAATGTATTTGACTGTATTCAAAATATTTTGGAATGGTCAATGTGATCTTTTTAGAGGGACTTGGATTACACCGATGCTGGATTTTTTTTCTATGTAAGAAAATTGTAATTTTTTTTTTTGTTTTTTTTTTTAATTTCGCATCAAGGAGGTAAATATACGTCCTTGCTCTACTCGAATACTAGGGGTATTTTTTCAGTCCGATACTAGCATGATTATTTCCAGCAACTGCGAAAAAGAACTGGATAATGGGGCCTTTTTTTTAATCCGAGCGCCCCTTGAAAAGTTGCAGTATGTATTTTAATAATGATTAATATTGCACCTGCTTGGTTGTATACAAGTTACATGTACATCTGTAGAGTGTAAGATCGTGAGCTTTTGTAATTTTTCAATGAAGTCCATCCCCCTTTTCCAGAAAAAAGCGATCTTGCAGGTACTAAATACGTTTCATCCATTAGTTTTCGTGGAAAATAAACATGTATTTTTGTATTCATCATTAAGGCTAGCATTAGTATGTAGATTGAAAAATGTACGTTGGAAACCTTAAAAACATAATAATCGTATGTGTCTCGATTACGAAAGTGTTTGTTTTAATTTTATAAATAACTACCTTTCAATTAAATCTGATCTTTTCCCACTCTTTGGTAATGACCGGCATTTTAACCATATCTGCAGTGGAAATTTGATTGTTGTTCAATTGCAGAATATGCTAATTATGCACCAGGAACGTCGTTTTCTTCTAAAATAATGTGATGGCATGCAGTCTTTGTCCGAAAGCACATGGTGCGCTATATTTAGAAAACAATTAGATAAATATTTTGACGTGGTATTCTTTTAATCAGTACACACGCTATTGAGTCAACTAAAAAAGGATATAAATGAATGGGCTAATACTTGGCTAATAAAAGTTAATTAGAAAAAAAAAAAGTTTTTATTTATATCCAATACATTATCTAGTGATGATATCAATTTGTATTTTCAAGGTTCTCAATTAGAACCGTGTGAAAATCATAGACATTTAGGAATATATTTCAGTGAAAATTTTAAATGGGCATATCATATTAATAATATCTGTTCAAGTGTGAGTAAAAAGTTATCTGTTCTGCGGAAACTTAAATTTATCACTGAAAAAAAATATTTTGTTTTCATACGACCAGTAATTGAATATGGATGTGAATTGTGGAATGGCTGTTGTGTTGACTTGTCTGATAAATTGGAGAAACTACCATTAGAAGCAGCAAGCATGGTTTTATGCTAGTAGAGATTCTTTATATCTAAAAACTGGATGGGAAACATTATTTGATAGGCGTAGTAAAAGGTGTTTATGTTTTTTTTAATATGTCAAATAATAGTGCCACCCGTTTATCTTCATGATATTCTATCCCCTAAAGTAAATGATATATCTAATTATCCCTTGCGAAATGGTGAGGACAATACTATTCCTATTTATAGATAAACTCTTACTAACTCTTACTTTCTTTCCATCAACTATTCGTGCATGGCACTCTTTAGATTAAAGTAAAAGAAATTTATGTTCTATAAACAGTTTTAAAAGGTCTTTAAATGTTAAGCATGAAGTTCCGTTGTGGTACGGTTTTGGTTCTAGACAATTAAATATTATTCATACTAAGTTGAGCTATAGCTACAGCAGTTTAAATTATGATTTATATAGATTTGGTATCAAAGATAATCCTAAATGCTTATGTGGTGCAGATTCTGAAGATGCTAGTCACCTTTTCCTTAAATGTCCAGTATATAATGATATGCGACAGAATCTACTTTTAACTCTTAGAATTTTTGGAAATATTAATATAAATATTATTCTCTTTGGAAATACTGATCTCACTATTATACAAAATTTAGATATATTTACAGCAGTCCAAAGTTTTATATACAACAGTCATAAATTTTATTGATTGACTGAAATAGGTTTGATAAAATTTTTCAGACTTTCCCTTTCTCTTTTTCCTTTTTATTGATTGATTGATTGAATATTGTTTAACGTCTACTCAGCAATATTTCAGCTATATCAAGACGAGAACAAGTTTGTTGATAAATAATCACTTTGGGGTATGGAAATGGCCATGGGACGGGAAATTCTGACTGCCACTGGAAAAGTAGGGTGAAATCGTCAAGGGCGGGAAATTTAGCCTTGTAGCCGATCACCTACGGACCACCCCAAAAGGAGCTTGCTACAAGGGTTCTTTAACGTGCAGGAAGCGTGGCATTTCCTCCAACACGTGGACCTGAGTTTACATCCCATCCGAAAGATGGGTTGTGTATTTATTAATCCCGCACAACCACGGAATGGGTCCTATTTCTATATCCCGGGACCCTCGGGGTCAGCCTCCGTTTAGGAGGGGTCACACCCCGCAAGCCGGAGATACTGGGTCCTATTTCTATATCCCGGGGTTCCCTCGGGGTCCTCTGTTAGGATGGCTCATACTCCAAGCTCAGAGGATGCTGCGGGCCTATTCTTCAGCCGGGACCGCGCACGGCGGTTTTCCTTTTTAAGGCAAAAAGTCTGTTTCAACCAGACTCTTACATTAAGGAGACTACTTTGTATGAAAAGAATCGGAATGATCCAGACTATCGTTAAAAACGCGTACGGCTTACCATTTATTCATACGAAGGCACAAAAAATAATCCATTCATGTGGCGATACAGTGTCCATTTCATGATCAACTACATCGTTTTATTTGTTTATTGTATTTATTTAATATCTTTTAAGAGATACCTTGCCTTTTTAATCTCAGAGCACTTAAACTGACATTTGAAATTCACGATTCGGTTCATTCATAAAAATTTTCTGTGGCGCGCAGTTTTTATGAATGGATACATAGTAACTTCTAGTTTCGCTGTTGTAACCAGAGTTGTTAACCCTCCCGGTCTCACCGTGAGGCTACCGGTTTCGGCAGCCGGTCTCACGTCTACCGATATGCCTCTGAAAGCTCCCGATATTAAAATTTTCTCTCAAAAATATTTTTCCGTTACACAGGAAGTAAATATTTGCTGTTCCTATCACACCCTGCGAGGTAAACAAAGGCTGTTCCATTCACATCCCGCCTAACGAGATTACGCGAGAACACGAATCAGCTGTGTATTAACGACAAAATGGCGTCGCCTCCGCGAAAAGGGTAGATAAAATTCCAAAATAAATGGATAAAAGAGATGGACTTTTTGAGCAAGAGTGATAAATATATACACGCAGTGTTTCTGTTGTGTGGCATAACCTTTGCCTTAGTGCACGGAGGATGAAATGACGTTGTTCGCCATAGAGAAACAGAGGGACACAAACGTAGTGCTCGACTTCGGACTCAAAATGCTGAAATTCTGTTTACATTATTCACAGTAACTTCGGTGTTTTGTTATTTGTAGCTGAGCACAACCTACCATTCTCAGTAGCTTGCACTGATGAGACATAAGTTGTCGAAATGCCCATATGTAGATAGTAAATTTACAGTGACTTCGTTATTGAGTTATTTAATCATATGCAAAAATAATGAAACTTAAGAACTAGATGACTTGACAGAGGAAGTGACAAAATTGGAAATATCAACATTAATTAAGCCACCGAGTGTTACACTTGTACTCGGGCTTGTACTTTGGAATACTTACATGTACGTATACCAACAAAGAGGAGCAAGACAATGAAATGTAAATAAATAGAGTTTTAAATAAATTGCCAACATCCCATATAAAAACTGAAAAGACAACCTAAACCGGGAAGGAAAATTTCGGATTTTAATTCTTGAAAAAATCAAATGTCAAGATTTCAGCAAAACAGTAATAATTACAGAACTTCTGGAATACCCAGGAACCTGCCTTAACAGCATTCCATGCTTTGATTTCTCTTGTTTCTTTTTCTTATTTGTGTTATTCTTTAATTCTTTTCTCAAAACATACGATTTCTTTATACAAATATGTACCTGTAGTGGTACATTTTATCATGTAACTACAAAGGTAAAAGTTTCATTAATTTCAGTAATTTATTAAGTCTGCATCAATCAACACAAACTAGGTCTCAAACTGTAGTTGGGATGAGCAAAAAATAAAACGTTATATGGCCAGAAAAAGCCGATGAAGGCTTAAAAGGCATGAGTGGTAGCGAAAATCAGCCAATATCCAGCCAAAATTGGCTCTATTTCCGGCCACTTCCGGGTCTTTTGGCGGCCCATTTTGCAAAAACTATGGCTCCTAATGTAAGTAAGGGACTCTGCTATGTGAATGAGGCCTGTATTTGGTTTTACAAAGGCCCTGCATTGTAGAAATTTAGAGGTCGGAACGACAGTTTTCAAAAGAACAGATTGGTTCCCCTATACCTGGCCGGGTTACCCAGAATCTTATCTGAATGTCTAGATAAGGGTCTAAGCTTTCGAAATATACTAACCGACGTTTGTTCCTACTTAGCCCCCGTAACGAGAATAAGGCAAAAATTCAATGTGTGATAGTGCCACAATATTGGTGGGTGCTGATCTGGGGTCATCACAGGTCTGATTTTCCCTTCTCTCACCCTTAAGGCTGCATCAATCACCACAAACTGTCTCAAAATGTAGTTGAGATGTTCTTATAACTAGATGAGCAAAAACTAAAACGTTATATGGCCAAAAAAAGCCGCTGGAGCTTAAAACGAAAATCAGCCTATATTCAGCCATAATTGGCTCTATTTCCGGCCACTTCCGGTTCTCCGGGCTGCTCAATTTGCATAAACTATTTAATTTAAAATCATTCAAACCCACTCAAGACTTGACAGTCCAAGACCGGTGTTTCTGTCGTATTTCTGGTATATTACCACGGGACCAACTTCATCAGTGGCTGTCCCTCAATTTTCTTTAATTATATTATTTTTCAATATAGACTATTATTTGTTTAAAATCATCCAAACCCACTAAAGACTAAACAATCCAAGATTTTTATTTAAAATCATCCAAACCCACTCAAGACTTAACAAAAAACTGTTACCCAAAAATGGGGATATATTTTGGAAAAAATTTCCGGTGTATGGTCTTAACTATTGCTATATTGAAAAATAATAGAATTAAAGGAAGTTCAGGGACAGCCATTGATGAAGTCGGTCCCATGGTAATATACCAGAAATACGACAGAAACACCGGTCTTGGACTGTCAAGTCTTGAGTGGGTATCGATAATTTTAAATACATTTCATGACTGTTAATTTTGAAAATTTATTTGCTGGACATTTGTCAAACTTTCCTAAGGAACAAAATGAAAGACCAAATGATCTGTCGAACATCCGCGTGTCTTATGTCTAATTTGATATCCAATTCTAAATGGTAACATTTAAAAATATGTCAACAATAACGTCTGCTATAAAGAAGACAAATTTAAAAGTAGGACTCCTCAAAAACCAACAAAAAACCTGGAAAAATATCCAACGGTTCCCCTACAACAGGAAATTAAGGTGTTGTTGCTTGGTTTTAATTTTTATACTTTACATATGTATTAATATATACAAACTGAGATATAACAATAGGGGTGTCCTGACGTGGATACCCAATTACCAATTCAGCATTTTTGAGTAAACAAATTATTAAAATACAATGGCTTGTCGAAGTTTTCAACAGAATAATTATTGCAAAAAATACAAACATTTCCTTACTTATAAATTGTTATCAAACGTTGAATATGCAGCTTACTCATACTGATCACACACTGGACACAACTTGCAGGTACTCTGTTGCTGCATTGCCATAGTGCAGAATGTGTGCCCACATGATTGTAAATATGAAGATTTTTCTCTACAAAAGCATATCCCGCTCTAATTGTTGCAGACCTCACTTGCTTTGATTTGAATCTGAATCAAAAGAGAGAAATTCCTATCGTTATTTATGTGACTACAGAATTCTTTTCCTCAGATTACATCACCTTTTTTCATGTCACTTTATTTATTATGATATGAGCATGGAACGTGTTAATTAGGATACTATTTGCGAATATGACCTAGATATTGCTGAAACATTGCTGAAGTCAAAAATCATAATAAATTTTACCCATGCAGCCAACTTCATTCATCACGGAACACGGGGAAAATGCGTGATAGCATGAGGTTTACCCACAGGTTGAAGTTTTTTATTCAGTGAAGGATGTATGCTATTATCATGAAACTTTATATAAATATACATGGGAATCTAATTAAACAAAAATCATAATAAACTATTAGCCGTGCAGCTAACTTCATGCTTCATTGATCAAGGGGAAAAGCACGATAGTACGAGGTTCACTCATTACTATTGGTTGAAGTTCTTTTTCTGTAAAGGATGTATGCTATTATCATTATTAAAATTAATATAGTTACACATAAGCGCCTAATGAAATAAAAATATGGTAACCTCAATATCAATGCATTTGACAACAAAACAAAAATGACACATATTGTAAATAAATTAAAATGGTAAATGGCCATTTCTGAACATATAAAGAGGGTTGGAAGAGGGGGGGTCGGGTTCCGCAATACAGAGAAAACAACTTCTGAATCCCACTTTTCAGAACTAACTTTTTCATCCTGGTTTCCGAAAAAAAGACTTCAAATTCTGGACCCCGATAAATAAATCCCAAAATCCAACTGAATACCATTGGTGATCATGGTGTTCCAAAAGAGGTCTTTGTGATCCTCTACAAAGTATAAATCAAGTACAAAATATGAATTTAAGCTATTAAGTAGATTATTTAT
Source organism: Modiolus philippinarum (assembly GCA_002080025.1). Taxonomy (NCBI): domain Eukaryota; kingdom Metazoa; phylum Mollusca; class Bivalvia; order Mytilida; family Modiolidae; genus Modiolus; species Modiolus philippinarum. Next base: position 23,224 of record MJUU01062673.1, read on the forward strand.
TTACATCCTAGGCTGGTCATTTAGAAATTCTTGCCTTTGGTAGTCTACATTGTAAGAGAAATATCTGGATCTTAGTTCGGCATTTGCGTCGAAGGTCTCAAAAAGGTTTCTGAAGTACCTCCTTTCTGCTCGGTCTCTGCATAAGTAATTTATTTCGGCCCACTCGTATACCATGACTGGGTTCAACCCATTCAAGTATGCGTAACAGCATACTTTAAAATTTGTGGCAGTATATAAGATTTCGGGTCCAAAAGAGTCGTCTAATGGACGCGAGCCAGTCCTTTGCCTTCCCTATGACATCTTGAATATCAGCCCAATTTTGGTACCTCCTGCTCTTTTCAGACTATTTTAGGGAATAAGCAAACATAAGAAATGTTAAAAAATGATGACAGGGGTGGTTTTCAAAACTGTATGAAATATGCATAACAAAAGTTAGGGGCTGAACTTGAACTTAAGCTAGCCAATCAAACTTTCATTTATTCAAAGGAACTATATGAAGACTTTGGTTGAATCCATTATTTCAGATATATATATATATTTAAAATGTCTATAGGTAACAACAAACAGCCTTATTAACTAAGTGTTGGATCGATAAAACATAAGTTAATCGATACAATTACAAATTAAATAAAAAAATATAAATGTCTATGTGTTATAATTATAACAACACTAAAATGTTATATTTACATATAACAATAACTTTTAAATAAAACGCGACGTTTCAGTTCACAAAGAACTTTTCTCGAGCGAATCGTGATTCATCAACACCCTTCAATTTAAGATGGAACAATCACCGCTGTTTTTATACTAAAAATCGAAATGACCCACTAACCCGTCATCTTAGATCAACTGGCCTTTCATTTGACACAGTGAAATTCCAAATTATTGAGGTTAATCAATCATGGACCGACAAAGAGAGACAAACACGAGAACGGTTCTGGATACATCAACTGAAAACTCTTGAGCCTCATGGAATAAATGAACGAGATGCGAAAAACCTTTGATAATAGAATAATATTTTAAGAAACAAATATACTTATTTGCGGCTTTTCCATTTTAATCATTTCATTTTTTTTTGTCAAAATCATTTCTATTATACCGGGGAGGGCTTAATTTCCTGCCCCTACCCATTTTTTAAGATTAAATCATGCGTTATGAATATCTAGATTTTCGGTAATCCAATGTTTATTTTCATATACATGTTTTTAGATTTTCGAATCCGTGTTATGGGCCGCCGTGCGCGGTCCCGGCTGAAGAATAGGCCCGCAGAATCCTCTGAGCTTGGAGTATGAGCCATCCTAACAGAGGACCCCGAGGGAACCCCGGGATATAGAAATAGGACCCAGTATCTCCGGCTTGCGGGGTGTGACCCCTCCTAAACGGAGGCTGACCCCGAGGGTCCCGGGATATAGAAATAGGACCCATTCCGTGGTTGTGCGGGATTAATAAATACACAACCCATCTTTCGGATGGGATGTAAACTCAGGTCCACGTGTCGGAAGAAATGCCACGCTTCCTGCACGTTAAAGAACCCTTGTAGCAAGCTCTTTTTGGGGTGGTCCGTAGGTGATCGGCTACAAGGCTAAATTCCCCGCCCTTGACGATTTCACCCTACTTTTCCAGTGGCAGTCAGAATTTCCCGTCCCATGGCCATTTCCATACCCCAAAGTGATTATTTATCAACAAACTTGTTCTCGTCTTGATATAGCTGAAATATTGCTGAGTAGACGTTAAACAATATTCAATCAATCAATCAATCCGTGTTATGGGATGTAATGTACATAAAACGACAAACATTTTTTGTGATAAGAAGATTAGTGTCAGATTTCATATTCAGACACCATCACGATTCGCTTGAGAAAAGTTCTTTGTGAACTGAAACGTCGCGTTTTATTTTAAAGTTATTGTTATATGTAAATATAACATTTTAGTATTGTTATAACACATAGACATTTATTTATATATATATATATATTCGTCTAAGGTAAGGGGCTAACAGAGCGCCAGAAGTGAGAAATTCAGACACCATCACGATTCGCTTGAGAAAAGTTCTTTGTGAACTGAAACGTCGCGTTTTATTTTAAAGTTATTGTTATATGTAAATATAACATTTTAGTATTGTTATAACACATAGACATTTATATATATATATATATATATATATATATATATT
>MJUU01062675.1:9504-21667 GCA_002080025.1 Modiolus philippinarum
AAATCCGATAAATAATAAAGATTCTGCAGTCAAATATGTGAAAACAACCAATTTAACCTCTTTTGGCCCCTTTTTCTAAAACGGGCGGGGCCAGGAACATAAAATTATAGCCCAGGCTAAAGCATGTGCCAAGAAACATCATACTAAAATTTGAAAATGATCTGTTCACTGGAACCAAAGTTATGCTGTCCACAGACACAAAAATACCCAATTTTACCCCTTTTTGGCCCCTTTTTCTGAAACGGGTGGGGCCATAAACCCGAAATTAAAACCCGGGATAGCCATTATGCTAAGAAACCACATACTGAAATTTGAAGATGATCCGTCCACTAGAAACAAAGTTATGCTGGCCACAGACGCCGACGCCGACGACTGCGCCATAACATAATACGACCGCAAAATTTTTGCGGTCGTATAAAAAGGGAATAAATAAACGGAATCCAACCACATCCAATAACCCAAATATCAAGAAACTAAAATTTTATAAGAAGACAAGGACAAGCCAATGACCAATATTCCTGACTTGGGACAGGCGCAAAAATTGGGGTGGGTTTAAACTCATTTTCTTGGATCCAAACCCTCCCCTATGTGTGGTGAATTTCTAAAAATAAATACTGTATTTTACGGCTTAAAAGTCGATAGGGCGTATAGGTCGAAGGGTCCATTTTTGGGAAAATTTTGGATCCGTTCTCAGATAGGTCGAGGGCGCCGTATAGGACGATTTTTTGAAAGTAAGTATTGGTAAGTATATGCTCTGTCCACTGTTTAAATTGTTTATAATTTATGTTGTACTAGCTGATTTCAATGATTATTATTATTAATACAATCATTTTTTTTTTGTTATGAAAATAAATAAAATTAAATAAAGCGATGTTCATAAATTGTTTGTCATTTCCTTTTCAAAACAATTTATAATATTGTTCAGCCTTGGGAATCTCAATTAAACTGTTGTTACAACTCATTATAGATTGTCAGTTTACTGGTGTAATTATTTAATCACTGATTAATGTTTATCCAGGGAAGCCATAAAGATGTCAACAAGCTGTCTTGATGGCTTGACATGTTCAGGTGTTATTCACTAATTAGGTCCAATTTTATCTCCAAGCCGTGATCCATTTCATTGACACAAATATTTAATTTACCATAAAAATAATTCATTCAAAAGATTGAAGTAATAAAATTATGACAGCACACGTTAATTTCCTGATTGCCAGAATATTCATCGCCATGTTTTTACCTGTACGCATGTGCAAACATTAAGTGTAAGAGTTATTGTTCTTTGTACAGGTCTTTGTATCAGTTAAGCCAATAAGGATGGATAAATAACTAAATGCCGAAGTTACTGTGAATTTACTTTCTGCATATGCGCATTTCGACAATTTATGTCTCTTCAGTGCAGATAAAATCTAAACGTTTGGAAGACCATAAACTCAAAGATATTCATAACTAATAGAGAACAAATAACCAATAAGCTAAAATTAGCTAAGGACAGAGCTTTGCATGAGGGAGATACTCCTTAGTTTTCAAGAAAATTTACAAAAATTTAGATATTGTCAGGTTCCAAAAATAATCGGCTTTGATGTTCCTAATTGTTAAATATTAATCAAATGCTTTAAATACTGCAGAAACTTTCTTCAAAAATAAAAATATTCAGTCAGAAACGCAACCCTGAAGAACCGTAACTGATTCATAATTGTTCCGACTTTCATCGTAATTGTAACCCAACAAACACTTCCTGCTTTGCGAGTGTGCAAAAACACAAAACAATAAACAACATTAACTGTATTTTATTGTAATATTGAGATTTGAAATGATTTAATAGCAATATCAGGAACAAAAAATCAGGTCATAGAATCTTCTGGCATACCAATCAGACGTCTGTACTAATTTTTTCAGGCCAGAAAATTTTTGATTTTATATCAGATAGGTTGAAACGGCAGAAAGGTCAAGCCCACGATTTTTTGGAAAAAAATATCGACCTTTAGGCCGTAAAATACGGTACACAAAAAGACTCGCAGTAAAAATCAAACTAGAAAAAAACTTATCAAGACGAGTACCCTTACAATGAAGTACATAAAACATGAAGACAATACACACAGGTACTGTCCAGACAAATGCTCGCAGTTACTGACAGCTAGCTAAGGACATAATTTCCGTTGACTACGATATCAAGCATTCTCACATATGAAATTTCAATTGAAATACTTCTAAATAGATTTGGTATAACAACATCATCAATTATGAAAGAAGAACATGATATTGTGCAATGCCAAGTACAGATGTTTTGTGTTTTTCCAATGGTTTTGGTTGTTTCTTTCAAAAAATGACAGTTTGATTTTTTTATTAAGATAGATTAGGAAAATATTTAAGAAAAACCTTACTTTGCCAAGGAGGGAAAATAACTACTTTAATATTAAGTAATTCCCCTGACTGTTTAGGTAAAGAGAGTGTAATTTGCTCATGATTGCCTTGGAATCTTTTTGGCCACCCAATCTACAGCTCGGTAATCGGTCTGCCAGCGCACTGATTGGATATAATTAATTTCTGTTATTTTTATTGAGAACTTTATTTAATACTGCATTTAAAAATTACAAAATGCCACTTTATTATCTGCAATAAAATAATAAAAAAATTTAAAAAAAGAGGTGCCCCTAGTTTGCGTTAAATTCAAGCAATTTTCATCGAAATTTGGGGTAATCACCTAGAGGTCAAAATTAAGGACGGAAAACCAATGGCAACATATAACTTTCAGCAGTTGAAAATTAGGGCGATAAATGGTTCTTCATGGACAATAACAGTTTGGAGAGAAAATGACACTGATAAAGTTGAGAAAGGAGGAAACGTTACTATTGCCGCCTATGGAAATTGAATTACACTACTCTAACCTTTACCACTACATAGGGACCCAGATACAGTTCCATAATTTAGGCGAGATTGTAACAGGTATTTATTCTGGCAGTGTATTCCTTCCTTTCAGATGAAATGCACTAGGGTAGAATTTGCAAAACATGTAATTGACCAATCACAATGAAGTACTGACCATGATGGAATAAACATCAAGGTAGAAATACAAAAGGTTGTTTATGTACCCGGAAATTCTACACATTGGAAAGAAAGTATGCTTACAAGTTCATGATACTGTACAGTGAAACATCAAACTGACTGAAATTCACCATGCTTGCATCAAGTAGCGTGCTACTATTATGTACATTTTTGTGTTACTTCCATGCCGGCGAAAAAAAACTTTTGGGAGTTTGTTCTGTGCATACATCATAACCTAGTTTTACAAAACTATGTAAATGATATACTGTAGCTGTAAACTTAAATCTTACTCTTTTTGTTGGTCTCATTGCGGTGTTGTTTTGTCATGTCTTAATTTCTAGTTTCATGATGCAGTCACACAAGAGAAAGTGTACACAGACAAGAAATTAAACCCGTATCAAAACAAGTTGTTGGTTGGTGGTAAGTTTTAGCATTTCTGGCAAAGTGTACAAGCCAGTTTGAGGAGATTTTTCTGTTTCATTGGTTTCAAATTTGATTTTAGGTCACATTTTGTATGTTTTCATCTTTGAGGGTTGCCGCCAAACACTGTCCCACAGAAAATGGTATAGTCGTCCTCTGATTGGATAAAATTATTGACCTCATCTTACCTTCAATAACATATACCTAAAAACCAAAATAAGGTGAAGCACAAAAACTCACCTTTTGACGAACGATTTTCCTAGATGCTTCGTAAATTTCCTGAAAATGACAAAGACTTGCATATTTTTGGAACGTTAGCATACAATAGCTAACAACAAATCACTGATTTGACCAACAACAAATCAGTGAAACATTCAATAATTATTTTGTAAATGTAGCCAAGAATATAGGAATTGAAAATAGCACTGAAATAAATACCAACCACCCAAGTATTATAGCTATTGATAAGAAATATGGTGAACTATCTTTGTCGAATCAGCTTGTTCTAAAACCTGTAACCGAACAATCTGTTTTAAAAAGAATGAACAAAATAAATGTTAAAAAGGCTACAGGGTACGATGGAATATCTCCTAAACTATTACATGTCTCTAAAAGTGTCATTTTAAAACCTTTAACAGACTTAGTAAATCTGTCTTTGTCCAGCTCTGTCTTTCCAGACTCACTTAAAATTGCACAATTCATAAAAAAATAGTACTTTAGAAAAAGGCAATTATAGGCCAGTAAGCGTTTTACCAATTTTTTCAAAAATTTTTGAGACAGCCATAGAAAGCCAACTCTCGGACCACTTTAAGATATTTTTTGATAAATTTTTGGCAGTGTTTAGATCTGGCTTTGGCTGTCAATCTACATTATTACGTATTATGGAAGACCGGAAGAGAGCACTGGACAATGACAGATACCTTGCGGCCATACTAATGGACCTAAGCAAGGCATTTGATTGTCTTCCCCATGATCTCCTTCTGTTAAAACTCAGTTATTATGGTCTTAGTGAATCTGCTTTATCTATGATGAAAAGTTATTTGTCTAATCGAAAACAATGTGTTAAAGTTGGTCAATGTATTAGTCAAATGTCAAACATTTATAAAGGCGTTCCGCAAGGTTCTATATTAGGTCCAGTACTCTTTAACATCTTTATCAACGATATTTTCTTATTCGTTAAACACTGTGACTTATATAATTATGCTGATGATAACACCCTTTCAAAATCACATTCCTCTTTGGCAACTGTTATTCAATCATTAGAAGAAGATAGTGAACATCTAATATCATGGTTCTCATTCAACAAAATGCAAGCAAATCCGGAAAAATTTCAAGCTATAGCTATTGGCACTAAAACACATAATAACAACATTACATTCCACCTAAATGGGATAAATATTAAGTGTGATGACGAAGTAAAACTACTTGGAGTAACTATCGATTTCCAATTAAATTTTAACACCCACATCTCAGACATTTGTAAAAAAGCAGCAAGACAACTGAATGTACTGAGAAGAATAGGACATCTACTTAATAAAACATAAAAAATGACAATCTATTACTCATTCATTTTATCAAACTTGAGTTATTGTCCTCTTACTTGGCACTTCTGCACAGAACAAAACACCAGGAAAATAGAAAAAATACAGGAGAGGGCACTGCGGTTTATATTTGATGATTGTACATCTCCTTATGAAACACTTTTAGAAAAATCTGGCTTACCGTCATTAAAAGTTAGGAGACTGAGAACCATGGCATTAGAAACATACAAAATTCTCTATAAATCCAGCCCTGTATTCCTTCATGATATTTTATCTTTTAAACAAAATTCATATAATTTTAGGTATAAGCTCACAGCCGAATTACAAAGACCAAGGACAACAAGGTATGGTAAGAATAGCTTTAGCTACCAGGCAGCAACACTTTGGAATTCCTTGCCTAATGAGGCAAGGAATCTTTCTTCTTTTAGTCATTTTAAAAAAATTATATCTTCTTGGTGCTTTTTAGAAAATTGTCACTGCAGTTCATGTAGGATTGGTATGCAGTCTGGGAGCTAGACCTATTCTTACTGCTGTTTGTTGCTTTCGCATTTTTGGTTATTTGCTTACAGTATACTTGTGCTTTATATTTTTATTTAGCTTTTGTCTGCTTTTTGTATGTGTAGGCATGTTTTGACTTTGTGTGCTTATTTTTTATGTTTCCGTGATTAGTTTTTATGTCTGACCTATGTACATTTTGTCTTTTATTTATTTATGCGCTTTGATAATATGATTTAATAGTTGGTAGTCTTAAAATGATATATGTGTATCTTTTATAATATCTTATGTGTGTGCATGCTTATAAGTTATGTGTGAGTGATACCAAAACGTAGTTTCTTTTATTAAGCATGTGATTGCATTTTACTCTATGTGTGCTTTATTTTAACCAATGTGCTATTGTGAATGTGTGAGTGATACCTAAATGTAGTTTCTTGTTATGTATTATGTGACTGCATTTTACTCTATGCTTGGCTTGCATGTGTGCTTTATTTTAACCAATGTGCTATGTCTATGTTGTTTAAATGTTACTTGTTTTTGTTTTATAAATATCAGTCGGTTAAAGAGCTCTAGCGAGCTCATGTTATCTTGTTATTATGTATATACTATGTGCCGACTTTAAATAAAGCTTACTTACTTACTTACTTACTTACTTATAGCAATGTTTTGGTACAAGACATAATTCTGAGAGCTTTAAATTCTGTATTGTTAAAAAATTGTCAAGTTATTATAAAACACAAATTCAAACACCCCTACACAAATTGATAGAACCTACAAGTTTTATTTAAAAAAAACTGCTATGCTTTATGTAAGGTTGTCTTAATTTGTGTTTAAGGTGTCTAAAGGGTATCATTTCCCTATTACAGAATTTTGTGAAATTTTGTGTGAAGAAACATAATTCTACTAAGTGGTTATTTGAAAGTTTAAAACTGCGGCTTTTGGATCAATATAAACAGACTTGGATTGCAAATTTAAACTTATCTCCTAAAGCTTTAAATTATCGGTTGTTTGAAATCTGATTTTAAATATGAAGAATACTTAGATTTTTTAGATGATAAAAGTAGGATAAATTTGTGCAGATTTAGACTAGCAAATCATCGACTACCAATTGAAACAGGACGCTGGCAAAATATTGAAAGAGAAAATCGAGTATGTGTGATTTGCAGTCTAAATGAAATTGGGTACGAATTTCATTATGTTTTACAGTGTCCTTCTTTACAAAATGACAGAAAAAGATTTATTCCAAAATATTTTTACAACAGACCAAATATTTTGAAATTTGAATTATTATTGAATGATAAAAGTCCATTAGATTTACGAAAATTAAGTAAATTGATTAATTGCATAAATGCTAAGATGTAGTTCTCCTTGATAAAAAGCCACTTTATGTTATCTTTGTATTGTAATATCTTCCTGTTTTCAACATTGTGTATTCTGTTTACACTTATATTTTATATATGTCTGTGCCTGTTTTATTGTGAATAATTTATTGTAACCTCTTTGCTCTGTAACCTATGTATTCATTGGTTTTGGAGAATAAAGATATATATTGCCACAGATGTTACAACAGTGATGGTTCGAATCCCGGAGAGGGAACTACCAATGTGCAGATCTAACAATGTTGGGCTGATTTTCAGACGTATATATAAATAATTCATCAAGCCCAGTATAATGTCTCACGATATTATCCATTGGACAGGTATAGTATGAAGAGTTGTCACATACTTCAGACAACTATATAAAAATTATAACTTTGTGTGGCGGCATTCCTTGTCGAAAGACATTGAATCCTCTCTGCTATACACACAGCTGATCTGCACGAGCACCTATACATCATGTAAACCTACGAGGAGGTATCACCCGGTTACCGAAAGCTATATTTTTATATAGCCTAGGTAGCCGCGTGGTCTAGGGCGCTGGACGTAGTGCAGGCGGTGTTGCCACAGATGTTACAACAGTGATGGTTCGAATCCCGGAGAGGGAACTACCAATGTGCAGATCTAACAATGTTGGGCTGATTTTCAGACGTATATATATATATATATATATACTATTGTTCAAAATATAGAATAAAATCTTGGGGTCACTGTGCATTTAAGCGCAAAAACTGAAATTGAATAAATGAATGAATAAATAAATAAATAAATGAATAAGTTTATTTAAAGCCGGCAAGGTTGCAAACAACAAATATACAAACACAAGCTGTCCAGAGGTTTTGACCGACATACAGACATAAATAATAATTGGAAACAAAAACAAAGAATGCAAACATAAAAAAAAACATTACATACAAACTATAGGGAAAAAATGATTATATGAGAGGATGGCTTGAAATATCTACTATAGATGTTCTTCGTTCTTTGCATGTGTTTTGAAGTCAATATATTGTTTACATATGAAAAATAAAAATTAAGGGTCACCGTTGAAATAAGAGAGGTTAATTGCGAAATGTCAATTTCTCTAGTGTTATCTCCAGGTGTGAAATTATTTTATCACATTACCTCCCTTGCATAATTTCTATGTTCTGAAAATCCACCAACTTATTTAAAGCACACGTGTTTTAGTTCACCTTTTTTTGAAATAGTTGTAAAAGTGATAAGGAATAAAAATTATTTTTAATACTTTGGAACTTTCTTTACATCTTAAATACACATTTTGTTAAATTTCTTAGTGAATGAAACCCAAATCGACAATTATTAGTCAAAAATTACGGAATGATACCACTGATACACCTTAACATGAATTAAATATTGGCATGTGTGGGATTTTTTTTTATTTTAGATAGATTCATAGAGAATCCATTTTTTATTCATGTTACACACTAAATAAGACAACCTTGCAAAGACGAAACAAAAACAAAGAATGTCATAAAAATAAAGCACTATCATCGAAGAACCTCTAAATTTGTTTTTAATTCTTACACCTAAAACTCCGGTTTTGGTGAATATATCTTGAAATCTCTTGAAGACCACTTGTTTTCTGGTTGAGAATTAAAATCTCGTAACCATTCTGTTTTGCTTTCATTTGCAAAATTGCTTTTTCCATATGGAGGAATGGCACTTTGTGTAAAAGTAGTGCATGTGATTGCTTTCATGCTTAATATCCTCCCGGAGCACCTGAAATCACACCCGGTTTTAGTGGAAGTTCACAAATTTAATCATGATTGCCTGAAAATATATTCAAAAATATATGATTCCAGTTGTGGTAAATTTCCTTAAGGGGATACGATACAGTAAAGATCCTGAACTGATTTTTTCGTGAAATTTTGAAATATAGTCAATTTGAACATGATCTTTCCAAATCTGCAAAGAAAAGTATATCTTCATGATTTCGTTTTCGAGATAATTGCGGTTCAAAATTGCCCATTTTCCAAAATATTTCGTAAAAATTGGATTTTTACAGTAATTTCTAAAATGTCTTTAACTTTAAAACTAATTAAGCTAATTGATTCCGGTTTCTTGCTACAGTTTTGTGAGATATTTCTAAAGAAGGCAAGTAAAAATTTTAAGACAAAATTTCATAATTTGTGGTTCGAAATTGACATTTATGTAAATATTTGTAGAATAAACGTCCATTTCTCGCAGATAAAATTTCACATAGAAAAAAATTGTGAACTGATTTTTTCTTCAAAATTGCGGAGATCTCCGTGAAACATCACTCTTTTGAAATTCGCTTTGAAAAATGGGGGTCCATGTGCTTATTTTAAAGCTACAGAGAGAAAACTGTCATTTTTTATAGCTGCAAATTAGTATTGCCGGTTTTGGCGCGAAATGACGTTACATTATATTTCGCTCAGAAACTTGAACGTCGTCAATTAGGAGATAACTGTATTGTATTTTAAGCTTTGCGGACGTAAATCGTAGATTTTACGGTCGCAAAATGAGTTTACCTAGCGACGCGACAATACAGTTATCTCCATTCAAATGCAATAGTTCGAAAAACATTACTTTTTTGACATTATTTTGATCTAAAAATCGAATTCAGATTCAAGATTCAAGATTCTTTATTCTCTAAAAACCATAGACAAACATAGGTACAGAGAGCAATTAAAAATACATATATACAAATATACAATAAATAAATACAGATTAATACATGGGCATTTCCATATTGGCCTGGTTATCATCCCGAGACACCCATATTGGCCAGAGACGAAGTCGAGGGATGATAATCAGGTCAATATGGAAATGCACATGTATTAAACTTTTTATTACATACTTCCGACGTTAAGAAATGCCAGGCCGATATGGACCGGAAGTCGTTTATTTGCCTAGGCCAATATGGACCGGAAGTCGTTTATTTTGTCCGAGATTCACGAGGAGCATAAAATAACCTATTATTTTCCTGGGGTGTGAAAATATGGACAGTTTACTTCCGGTCATATTGATCATACAAAAACGCTTTTATTTCTACTAAGTATGTAATAAACACTTATATAATAAACAATAAGCATATTGCAGTCAATATATAAAATACTTATTTTAATTATCTGGAGAATTTCGCAGACTGATAATTTTTAATAACCTACACAAGTTTTTTAGTGTGTTTCTATTTTTACACTGAAACAGCTTTTTGAATTTCAAAGTATTGATTCTGTACAGACAGTATTTTGGTAAATATTGTTTACGCTCTTTTTTAAAGATTTACATTCCAAAACAAAGTGAAATTCGTCACCTATTTCTTCATCACTACATAAATTACATATTCTATTTTCTCTTTCTATATTTTGCCACCTTCCAACTTCTATAGGCAATCTATGATTAGCTACTCGAAATTTGCAAAATGTAAGCGCATCTTGATATGGTAAAATACCGAGATATTTTTCAAACTGCAAAGTGTCCTTAAACAATTTATAAGATGCACCTTTAGAAAAATTATCAATATCCGAGCTCCATTTTTGCTCAAACTGGTCATTAATTCTTTGTTTTATAGTACATTTCAGCCACTGTGTATTAAAATTTCCTTGAGACTGCCATACATTTCCGTATCCAGAGTTATTTAAAATGTTTTTAATTGTTGTTATCCATAAGCATTTATACTGATTTTGAGAATATTTCTGATAACAATATCTATACAATAAAGTTGACAATTTTTCCTGCTTTCCACATACCATATTCGCCCAAAAATTTATCATACGAGAATGCACTTGTGTGAAGAGTGGGTAAGCTCCTAGCTCACCATAAACCATATAATTAGGTGTTGACTTTTTCAAATTCAGTAAAAGTTTGCAAAATTTTAAATGAACTCTTTCAATAATATCTAAGTTACTGAAACCCCATATTTCGGAACCATATAACAAAATTGGTTTCACTATTTTGTCAAAAAGATCATATTGACAACTGATTGATAAATTATGCAAACGACCTTTTTTTCAGACATCATACATAGCCCTTGTTGCTTTATTTACATTTTGCTTAATAGCTGATGTATAAGTACCATTCTTTGAAAACATTACCCCCAAATATAAAAATTCATTAACTGTTTCAATATTATTTCCATCATATTTAAAATTTAAATCATGAATGTAATTTCTAGATGCAAACACTAAACATTTAGATTTATCAGTATTAACACTTAGTTTCCAGGTCTTGCAATATTCACAAAAATGATCAATTTGTAGTTGTAAACCTTCTTTTGATTCAGAAAAAATACAGTGTCATCAGCATATAACAATAAAAACAATTTCAAATAAATGCCAAGTTCGCTTTCTATATCATCAGTAATACAGCTTAATCCATTCAAATTTTTGCTGATAAAAAATTCCTCCAAGTCATTCAAAAATAAAAGAGAATAGAAAAGGAGATAAACATTCCCCTTGACGAACACCAATGTTAGAATCGAAATATTCTGAAGTATTACCATTATAGCATACTCTAGATTTTACACCTTTGTAAAGATTTATTATAATATCATACATTTTCCCATTAATATTATTAAGTAATAGTTTGTTCCACAACCCTTGTCTCCAAACCGTATCAAAAGCTTTCCAAAAGTCAACAAAAAAGCAAAATAATTTTTTCTTTCTAGATTTCATTAACTGCACCAATGTATGCAAAACAAAAATATTATCGGTAGAAGAATAACCCGGTCTAAATCCGCCTTGATTCTCACAAATAATGTTGAACTCCTCTGAATATTTATTCAACCTAGTATTCAAAACAGATGTAAACAATTTACAAAAACAACTATTAATTGTTATTGGTCTAAAATTCTTAGGATCTTTTACACTTCCTTTGTTTTTGTAAATTGGAATGATATTTTCATTCAACCATTTTTCTGGGGAAAATCCAGTTTTAAAAATAATATTAAACAATTTTACATATACATCAGACATAATACTAAAGGAGCTTTTCAGGTATTCATTAATAACATTATCATCACCAGACGCCTTCTTAGGTTTTAATCCTTGAATAGCCCTCCTTACCTCATCAAATGTGATTTCTTCATTAATGCATTGATTTAGAGAGTGGATTTTTGGATGAATATTTTCAATTACGTCTTGTATGTTTTGATCAAACGGCATTTCTGAGTATACTGTTTTAAAATGTTCAAATAATGTGTCAATAGATATATTTGGCACATTTCTCTTTTTACCACTGTTGATGATTTTCCAATATGCTCTTGGATTTTTTGACCTCACATTATTTATTTGACTTTTCATTTGT